>PVJA010017092.1:0-23200 GCA_004027025.1 Myocastor coypus | reverse complement strand
AATCAGGTTCCTAGTGATCCTCCTGTTTTCAGTCTCACCAGTGCTGGGATTACAGGTGTATGCCACTGCATCTGGACTCTTTCGCCAGCTATGCATGCCCTCTGGTGGGGTCAGCAGAGCAAGCGAGACTATGGAATAAGCCACGAATTGTGAGCTTGTCAAAGCAAGAGCTGAATCCACTGAGCTACCTTCCTGCCCTTTTTGGGCTCCTTATAACTTACTTTTTTGACCAAGTTTGTTGCTTATGTTTGATAAATAACTAATTTGAGGATAACATTATGTAATATAACAACCATTGTTTAAATTCTATTATTTGTGTCGTGAAATTCTCTATCATTTCTAAATATTTCTATTTCACTGTTATTTATTCCCTTTAAAAAACAGAAATAAACAAATAGGGACAAAAGAGTACTGCAAGGGTTAGAACAAATTCCTGGAAGCTTTTAAAAATGAGCTTCTGTACTTTTCAAAATTTTATGGTAGTGACTCCAACAACTGAAACTATCAGAGTTCCCATCGTCCAATAAACTGCACCATGTAATTACCTTTGCCCTCTCTAATTACAAATACTATATATATATATATATATATATATATATATATATATATACATATATATATGTATATATATATGTATACATATGGACATATATACATATATATGTATATATAAATATACATGTGTTCTATGAGTTTATGTATGTTTGTCTATGTGTGTCGGTATATATGTAACAGATAAATTAACTGTATGGAAGATTACTTCCTTGGAATATTTATAATATAATGGATTAAATAATAAAGAAAGGCCTTCCCCCCAAATGACCACCATTTATTCATTTGGCAGAATGCCAGGTACACAGTAGTTATTACAAATAAGTTGGATATGTACAAATGTCTATATGTATATGTTTGCTACTAACACATGAGATTTATTCCACTTCTTTTGGAAGTGGAAGGAAGGAGAACCAAAGATGAAGTGAAGAAAAAGTTAAAGTAAAACCTCACACCTGGCATAGTGGAACACGCCTGCAATCCCAGCACTTGGGAGGCTGAGGCAGGAGGATCGGTGTGAGTTTGAGACCAGCCTGGGCTAAAGTGAGCTCAAGGCCAGACGGAATTGCATAGCATGACCCTGTCTCAAAAAGAACAAAAAATTTACTTATTGGAAGTCCTTGAGACAAAATCAGTCTGAGTTGTGGAATAACATTTAGGTATTTGTGATTATGGAGGAAGCAGTATAAATATTTGGAACATCTCCCATGATAGGACATTATAAAAAAATGAGAAATAAACAAATTTTAACATTAAAGCACACTGAGTAGTTAAGTGAAGGATCACTT
This sequence comes from Myocastor coypus, assembly GCA_004027025.1. Taxonomy (NCBI): domain Eukaryota; kingdom Metazoa; phylum Chordata; class Mammalia; order Rodentia; family Myocastoridae; genus Myocastor; species Myocastor coypus. The sequence goes on along the minus strand of PVJA010017092.1, from coordinate 21,860 downwards.
GTTTTTTCTGTTTAAAAAGTCCGTAAGGAACAATGGATGATACCAGAATATTAATTATAGAGCTTGCACCTTTATTTAGTTATTCTTGAAAAAGTCCCATTGTACTTTTTACTTAGGGTGCAAAAGTAGGTTCATTTTTAAAAATAACTAAAAAAATTAGATAAAAATATGAGTCTCAAAACACATTATACACAGGAAGGCTTCAATAATTATACTATTTATTTCTACTGACCCATTGAATGGAACATTTAATGCTCATTTTTTTCTTCTTTTTAGCTATTTGAGCATTTTTATGCTTATATCTGGTAATCTAAAGAACTAGTTTGAAGAAAAAAATGTTCAATATAACAAACATTGTTGAATCTGTGGCATTTTGTTTAGTAAAATTCTTTATCATTTCATTTTTTACTATTTTTTGTTCTGTAAAAATACAGAAAATGATTAAAATAGCTTAGTAGGAGAGTTATAATAATTAATACATTACATACTGTTTTCTTCATAGTCATTATTCAGAGTACGAGGTATAGATATGTTATCTTACCCAAACAATAGTAACACAAATATTTCTTTTCATTGAAATAAAATAAATTAACTGTAAGGCTATCTTAACTATCTTGTATGTAAAGATGTATTTCTCTTTTCTTTCTTCCCTTCCTCTTTCCCTCATCCCTGTTTTTTTTCTCTCTCTCTCTTTTTTAACAGCTTCTTCCTAATGTACAACATCCATTGTACATTTTGGATCTTTTTCATTCAATTTCTCACTCCAGGGAGATAACACAATGTTCAAACATATGGGTCTGATTTATTTCACTTATGAGTATTGCCTCGAGTTCTATCCATTTACCTGTAAAAGTCTCAAGTTTATCTTTCTTTGTTGCTGAGCAGTACTCCATTATATCAAAAGACAAATGTTTATCTATTTCTCTGTTCATGGGCATTTGGGTTGTTTCCAAGATTTAGCTTTTATAAATTGTTCTTCTACAAACATGGGCCTATTTATCTATCGATCTATCTATTGATCTATCTATCTATCTATCTATCTATCTATCTATCTATCTATGGTTTTTTTTTAATTATGGCTGGCACACCTGCCCTGGGGTTGGGGCTGGCACAGCATGTGGTGCCCAAGATTGAACTGTGGTCCCTGTTGTTGTCTAAGATTTCCTAAGCAGGCACTTTAGACTGCTGAATCATCTTGCCAGCCCAACAATGTTTTTAATTATTTTGGGAAGACACACAGAAGAGGAATAGCTAGGTCAATAGGACTTCCTATCTTCGTTTTTTTAAGGATTAAATCCACACTGATTTCCACAGTGGCCACATCAGTCTGCACTTCTACCATCAGTGGAGAAGTGTTCTTTTCTCTCCACTTCCCTTTGAACATTTGCTCTTGGCTGACTTTTTCATGATAGTCATTCTTTCTGGGGTGAAATGCAATCCCAGTGTTGTTTTAATTTACATCTCTCAGATGACCAATGATATAGAAGATTTTCCCATGCATTTCTTTAGCACTTGCATTTCTTCATCTAAGAATGTGTGTTCATCTCAAATGCCAATTTTTAAAATGAGTTTTCCGGTTTGGGATGACTGATTATTTTAAATTCTTCGTATGTTCTACATGTAAATGCTTTGTCTAAAGGACAACTGGCTATAATTTTCCTCACTGTGATTGCTTTTCCACTATGTCATTCATCTCTTCGTTCTGAAAAGCTTTTTAATAAGGTGAGATTCCATTTGTTGTTTTTTTCGTAAAAGTTCCTTTCCTGGGTTTTGTTCATGAAACCTCTGCCTATGCCTATCTGTATCTTTGAGTTGTTTATCTATTTTTTCCTCCACTAAATTTAGTGTTTCCACTCTGATATTTAGTTCTTTGACCCGTTGTTGCTTTAGTTTAGCATATTGTGATAAACATGAATCTACTTGTAGTCTGCAACACGTGAAGAGGAAGTTTCTCCAGTAACATTTATTAAGGAGATTATCTTTTTTACAGTGAACATGTTTGTCCTCTTCGTTGCTTTGTGTTTTTTTTTTTTTTTTTAGCCAATTTTGCAGGTTTATATCTGGTAACATAAAGAAGTAATTGAGTGATAACATCATGCAATACAGTAACTGTTGTTGAATTCCTGTTAATGTGTTTAATGGAAATTTGTATCATTTCTAACACTTCTTAGAAATTATTGTGTATTCTTAAAGAAAACTGATAATGTAGCTGAGTGTGTTTGGTGTTGCTTTCTCACCTCCTGTTCTAGCTGACTGATCCCCAGGTCTGTGTTTTGCCAGTACTGTGTTGATTTTATCACAGTAGCTTTGCAGTATAATTTCAAGTGAGGAGTTGTGATTGCCTTTGCCATTCTAGGACTCTTATGGTTTCCAGTGAATTCTAAGGTGGTTTTCTCTGGATCTCTGAGGAATGCTAATTGTAATTTCATTCAGAATGCCTTAAATAGTATTGGTTGGTTTTGTTGATAAATCCGTCTTTCAAGTTTGTATCATGTTAGAATAATATTCACAGAAGGTTCAAAGTTCTTTGAAATAAGGGCATTTGAGCATAAGATCATTTTTTGTTTGTTTTTCATAAAGTAAAGTTCAGGTATGAGGAAATTTCTTCCACTGAATGGATTTATGAGAACTGTCCAAGGGGAACATTTTCTTCTTTACTTTACAATCAACAGATAATAATACACAGTATAAGCAAACTCCATTTCACAAGTCCTTTTTCTAATCTCCTCAAAATGATTGTCTCTCCAACGTTTTGCATCTCCTTATCATACGACTCAAAGAGAGTTCGCAAATTCTCCCTAGTGATGACTTTCATTTTATGTCAGCATCTCTGAGTCTTTTACAAATTTAACTTTTGTGATCCCTGCATTGTGTTCTACTTATCCTCTAATTTGTAAAGACAATTCCCATCAGCTTATCCATCTCAATACTATGATAAATGGAAACACAAATAAAAGAGAACACTAACAATAGTTAATTTCATAAATTTATATTGTTTAAAAGCTAATAATTGAACTGTATACCAGATATCTGCCTTCTCTCAAAATGCCTAGTTACCACATAATGTATGCACATACAGTATCTGAATTGTAACGAAGGAAAGCAAAATAAACTACACTGATTTTGTGCACCAAAGTTAGAAGTACGGCTGAAGGTAGCGCTTTCATGTAGGCATGAAGTATTTCTACTGTATTTCCTTGTTTATATTTAGTACCAATAAGGCCTATAACACTCTGCAGCTTGCAGAAGCTGCTCTTTAAATTGTCTGATTGTTTTCCTGTCCATGAATCACACCACTGTTTTCTCATGCAAGATGTCCTTATGGTATAATTTGGAGAATTTATAAGTTATAAGTGACTGATAAGATTCATCAAATATTCTTATCAACTTTAGCTCATCCTTAAAGGAATTAGTTTTCTCTTATTTTTCTCTGGTTTACCCTCACTACATATTTCCTGAGTATTTGCCTATTGCCTTCAAACTTCTAAAAAATTTCCAAACAAAGAAACACCAATAGATTATTTAAACTAATCATTTTATTACCCATACACACAAAATATGCACATGCCTATGCACATTTTATGTACTCAGAATGTGCTGTACAATGTAAAATCTAGACACGGAAATAAAGACTTTTCTTCCAGCAATAGACTAATAAGAGACAAAAATCTCTGATGAACTAAATTCACAAGGAGATAGTATTATGGATTTATCAAAATGTCCCCTCAAAGGCTCATGTACTCCTAAGTGGGGCACATGAGAGATAGCTGGATGTGATACAGGAGTAATTTAGTCAGTTTACTTTAGTTCTGGGGTGTGTGTTTACTTAAGGCAAAATCCCCAACTTGGTCGTGGGTGGCACCAACCAGTGGGTTACATAGTTACATCATCTATTTCGATGAAATAGAAAGACAAGGGAGAGGCTGTCTTGCTTGTCTTTCCATGGACTGTTCCTCCTCTGCCATACCCTTTTTCCATGCAAGCATGCTTTGAAAATAAGATAGAACCTTTCTCTTTTAATATCTTGCAATTGGGTATTTTCCCTCAGCATTAAGAAAGTGATTCAGCCAGGCAGGTAATGAATTTTCAGAAATGTTTATGGTACCAAACAGAAATTATAAGTATCCTATATGACACTCCAAAATAAAGTAATAATTGTTAGGATTAAAATAGAATCATTCACTAGAACAAAATACACACATGAACACTAAGCAAAAATCATGTTCATGCTGAGCAAAATTATAAAATAAAAGCCAGTTGAGTTTCAGAATGTCTATGTAATATGTTCACAATTACAGAAAAATGTAAAACATGAAAGTCCACAGTATATATTGTTTGAGAATATGTGCATATGTGATAAACATGAATACATGAACATTTGAATAAATAAACACAGTGTTTACTTTGAAGAAACAAATTACAACAGAGTAAAGACTACTAGATCATAGAAGGCTAATGAGAAACCTTAAACTAACCATTTTAGTTCTTATTCTGGATGCTAAATACATGTATTTTTAATTGTATTTTAGGGGGACCATTTTTCATACTTGAAACACATCTCAAATGACCAAATACCTAGGCATCTGGAGCTTTTCTCCAATACTGTCAGGTGCTAAAATTATTCCTTTACACTTGTAGAATTCCTGAACGATTTTTGTACACATCTTTCTCAAAATATCCTCATCACACATCCTGAGCCCTTGTTCGTTCCAGGTCTCTGATCACTTGGCTAGAAGTGATAGTCACCTCAATCTGTGACTTGAGGCAAATTCATATGGAGGATTAGAACTCTTCTCGTTCTCACCACCTTCTTTCATTCCAGGACTTGTATATTGTAATATGGAAAAATTGTACAAACTCATTTTTTCTTTTTATTACTTTTAATAAGAAATAATATTGAGAAATTTCAAAACATGTTAGTAGGACAGCCACAATAATTGATACAATGCATATTGCTGTCTTCATCAGAGTACAAACTCATTTTTACTTCACAGCTTATGCCATATTTTATAGGACAGCACCTCACTCTAAAAGTCCTCTTCTTGCTTCTTTCTTAATTAGGTTATCAAATGATCAGCTTATCTTTTTATGAAGAAGCCCACTGTCCTGCCATAGCTCAGTAAGCTTCATTAACAACAGGTCATGTCTCACTCATTATTAGCAGACAAATTAGCCCCTATTTTAAAGAGCACTAATGAATATTAATTTTTAAATTTATAGATACACTGATGACATGAATACATAGAAAAAAGTTATTTTTTATTTTTTTGTGTTTTTAGAGAAGGGTCTACAGCATGTTCAGGATCTTACTAATAGTTCAGACTCATAATGATCCATCTGTTTACAGCCTCCAAAGAGCTGGAATTACAGGCGCGCCACCATACTGAGTCTCAATTGCCATCTCAGTGCTCCCTTTGTGTGGGGCTGGCACAACAGGCCCGGGAATCCAGGCCACAATACCTGTGCCTGCTTACAGGTCTTTTGATTCACTGAGCTATTTGGCTGGCCCTTTATTTTTATTTTATTTTATTTTTTAAATAATTTTTTATTTTATTTATTTTTTTCTTGTTTCAGAACCTTTAATTGTTTATTCACTCATTTTTAAGGCCGGCTCAGCCCGCCCAAGGGCAGGACTGACGCAGCATGTGGTGCCGGAGATCGAACCGCGGTCCCTGAAGCCGCCCAAGCTTTCCCAAGCAGGTGCTTTAGACCACTGAGCCATCCCGCTGGGCCCCTTTTTATTTTATTTTAAGGAGAATAATTTTAAAAAAACAATTGTGAAGGGCCAGTGGTATAGCAGTACAGCTCAGTGGATTAAGTGCTTGCTTAGAAAGCTCAGAGGCTAGGGTTCAGTTCCTGGCCCCACCTGTGCCACGCTCTGGAGTGTGCTGAGCCCATGATGGAGTCGGGCATGGTGGCACGTCCAGTAATCTCAGCACTTGGGAGATAGAAGCAGGAGGACCACTATGAGTCAGTAGTGAGACCCTGTACAAAAAAAAAAAGTGATACAAATATTTGAAATGAGATCATAGGAAATCAACAATAGTTGTTATATTGCATCTTACTATCTTCAAAGTAGTTGTTCACACTGCCAGATATAAGCATTCATGCAAAATTGTTAAAAACTTTAAAAAAATACATTAACTGTTCCTGGAAAGCTAATTCATTGAGATAAGTTTCTTTTTTTTTTTAATATTTTTTTTTTCTTGTTTCACAACCTCTATCTGTCCACTCATTCATTTCTATGGCCGGCTCAGCCCACCCCGAGGGCAGGGCTGGTGCAGCATGTGGTGCCGGGGATCGAACCGCGGTCCCCGAAGCCACCCAAGCTTTCCCAAGAAGGCGCTTCAGACCACTGAGCCATCCCGCCGGCCCCGATAAGTTTCATTTTAATGTGCATAATACCAGGACCTAATGTTAGGAGGAATTCAGAAAAAAACAGCTTTTCTCCATGATTATTTGCAGTAGCAGAAATTAGAGGAGCTGGACTGTGGTCTTGGCAGTTTAGTCACTCAGCATTGCCACTAACCATACCAAATTTTATTTTGAGACAGGACATAATATGTACTCCAAGCCAATTTTTTAAAAGCTTGCCTTATTTATTTATGTATTTATTTATTTATTTATTTATATTATGGCCGGCTCAGCCTGCCCTGGGGCTGGGGCTGGTGCAGCATGTGGTGCCAGAGATCAAACCTCAGTCTCTACAGTTGCTTAAGCTTGCTTAAGGAGGTGCTTTAGACCACTGAGCCATCTTGCCAGACCTTCGAGGCTGAATTTGAAATTGCAATAATTCTCCTGCTTCTGCCTCCCAAATTGTGAAATTATTGGTGTGCTCATCACACATGATAAACCCTATCATCTTTTTGAGAGGGAATATATGCTATTCAACCCATGAGTTTTCTACACCTTAAGTGTTGTGTTCTTTTTCATTATGATTTGATTAGGAAAGCAGAACATCAACAAGCTCATTTCAGCATACCCAAAAAGAAACTTTTGATCCATCAGGTGACTGACAAGGTTCCTCGCTAGACAATCTTCAGTGAGTCTTTACAGAGAGCAGATATTTCATATCCATTCTGAGTGTTTTGCTTAAATAACCCCTTCCACACAGCATATCACAATCTTCTGGTCCTATTCCCTTCAGTTTCCTAACCAATTTACAAGGACCTCTAACTTACATTCCAGTTTTTTTTTTTCCTTTTGGAGAAAGTTGACTTCTAGATATACTGTTTGAGTACATGTTCCCTAAGAAAACTCAATTTACCTGTGCCATGTAGGACCAACTCTTTCTGGGGTTGTAATGCAGGTATAGCCTTCTTAATACTACTATCAATATATAGCTTGGCTCTATTTGTAGCAGTCACAAGTGTTCCTTACAGCATCATCAAAAAGTCAGTACATGGAATAAAAGCTGCTAGGCCATGAAGAGGACATAGATGTGAGCTGAAGGTGGTTGTATTCTCCTAGCAAGATCAAGAATATCAGTTATCTGCCTGGCAAGTTCAGGTGCTGTGTTCAATCCTTAGTGCCATAAACAGAAAGAATGGCTCAGTGGTCTGAAGCGCCTGTTTGGGGAAGCTTGGGTGGCTTCAGGGACCGCGGTTCGATCCCCGGCACCACATGCTGCGCCAGCCCTGCCCTCGGGGCGGGCTGAGCCGGCCATAAAAATGAGTGAATAAACAAACAAAGGTTCTGAAACAAGAATAAAAAAAATAAAAAGAGAATATCAGTTATCAACTTATTTTACTGCCATATCTGCTAAAGTCTGGTCACATAACTGCTGCTTTTAGATGAAGTTATTTATCAACAGTCTTTATTTTTATCACTTGGATGTTGGTTAGTTCATAGCTTATGGAGGGAAAGCTAAATTACATATTCATACAATGCGTTGTGTTCAAACTTTCAATCTGTGACAAACTCCTGTACCATGATAGGATACTTTTATTAAGAAATGCTATTTGGTGTAAAAGTTAAGATCCAGAGGAAAACCCATGATACCGCATGCAGTTCCACTGGAATTGCCTCAGTTGGCACATAGGATCTGTGCCACAGATATTACCATCCATCAGATATTAGGTCTTCATTATTTGAGCAACGGAATGCTGTTTGCTGAAATTGGCTAATTGAGATTTCTATTATAAAATTATTTCGGTATTCTGCACAGTCTAGTCGTGTGTGTGTGTATGTGTGTTTGTGTATGTGTGCAACTTGTAAGAACAGAGCATGAGCTTACAGCACACATTTGCGGTATTGTATAACACCAAAACAGTGACACTAAAGCTGAGTTCAGCACAAACAAAAGTTGAACATAGCCTCCTTGTGGATAACATGTGAATAGCCGATGTTGTCCTTTATTAAATAAGAGGCTAGAAATGGAGCTGGGGTGAAGGAAGCCGATAGTAATTTTTTCTTTTTAATTTACAAACTCCAACTGCATCTACTTTTATTTGTTTTTGCTGTCTATAAGAGAAACTGCTGAGTTAAATCCTCATTGTCAGTCTTTAAATGTAGAATGTTCATAATCAACCTTTCATTAAGAAAGAAAATCAAGACACAAAAATGTTGCTGCCTGAACCAAAGCAGAGAAAATTTAAATCACAACAGTAATGAAGCTAGGTGATGAAGAGAAATTAACACATTTTCATGATGAGCAGAAAGTTGGGAAATGGAAATCATTGGGATGTGTTCTTCCCGTGTGATATTTTTTCAGAATTTTCTTATTGTGGATGCAACAATTTCACTAAATCAATTTACAAATGACTCTCTCAAATATGGATCTAAACAGTTCATTAACTTTTATACCTTTTTTTACTTGAACTTGTGTCATATTCCTGTAAAAGTATGCAAGAAACAATGCCATAATTTAAAAACCAACTGTCAGCATGAAGAGTAAAAGGCTGGATAGGTACTTCACACTGTTATATTACTAAGCCTTCAAACATGCAGGTGTGATAAAGAGCTTTTGGCCCCCACTACAAAATGAAATCACTTCCAAATGCTGGGTCTCTAGATTGTTGTGTTCTCCTTGCTGGAAAGGTGATGATTTGTATTTTAGTTTGCTTATATTTTGCCTTGCTTTCTTCAAGGATGAAAAAGCACCAAAAAAGAGAAGGGAAGACATGATATGTTTAAAGATTGCATTAATGCCAATGGATAGCTACTTTGATCTTTCCAGACCACAGACACAGTAATTCTTCTTGTTTGGTTTTTTGTGTGCAGGTTCTTACTACACATTTCAGACTTCTATTGATCCTACTGTGTCAGCCTCAACCTCCCTTAGTGCTGGAACTGCGGGTGTGTATTGCTATAGCTGGTTCTGTAGCAGGCACAGCATGCAGTACCAGGGATTGAACTCAGGACCTTGTATTTTCCAGGCAGACATTTATGCCACTCAGCTATCTCTCCAGCCCTGATATGGTAAATGTTGTAAGAAAGATGTTTGTTACAGAAAACAAGTCATCGGAAAATTATTGGGAATGCTTTTGTATGTGTGATATATGTCAGTAGGTAAATGTGGAATCATATAGGAAGGGTGCAGGGCTTTCATCCGATATCAAATGAGAAACAGTTGCTATAAGCTAGGCAAAGAGATAGTACAGGTTAGAGATCGATGCATTTGGACACATACACGGCTTCTCAGTTGAAGAACCTGAAACGTTTTAATAAGAACTATGTGGCTGTCCAAATAGCTCAGTGGATTAGAGCACCTACATCTAGGCACAGGGACAGGGGGTTCAATCCCTAGGCCTGCCATGACAGCACAGCCCCTGGAGCCTGCTGAGACCAAAATTGAGACAGACTGGGTATAGTGGTGAATGCCTGTAGTTCCAGCTCTTGGGAGGCTGTAAACAAGTAGATCACTTGTAGTCCAATCTAGTAGTGAGACCCTATACACTCTGTAGACACTCTCTGAAATATATATATATATATATATATATATATATATATATATATATATATGAATCTAGGGGCCACGGAGGTAGCTCAGGGGCACAGGTGCCTGCCTGGCAAGTGCAAGAGTTTGATCCCCGATTCTGAACAAAAAATGAAAAAAAAAAACAAAACTATTCATGCTATGAATTGAATCTCACCACCTTTTTTTTTCCTGAAGTTTGTGTCACCTGCCCTTTGTCTTTTGTTTTGGTTGTTTTTGTTTCCTTTTCCTTTTTGACTGTCTGATATCTTTGTTCTTGGTATTTTTAATCAACTTAATTCTCCCTTTAATGCTAACAGTCACATGTATCCTGACATAAATGTTAAATTCTAATAAGAACATAGCTTAAAGTGAAAGAAACATGGACTTTGCAGAATCAGGAGCAGGGTTTGCTTCCTGGTTCTATTCACTTCATTCTAATGCAATGATCCCAGCAGCAGGGTTAGTTAACATTCTTTTAACTCCCTGAGCCTAGTACCTTTGTGTTTATCTCAAAGTTAATGGAAATTTTATAAACTCTCATCACCTTATCTCTTGGTATATGACCAGTTTGACCAAGGATGCCCTTGTTCTGTATCTGTACTAAAATAATACCTGTTCACATATCCTTCGCAACATGCTAAATTAAATCCCTCTCAAGTAGACTTGCTGGTGTCTTGGGATATATGTGCTGTTTTGGGTGTCTACAGCACCAGAAGCAATAGTCTTGCATTAGTACATAGTCTAGCCTATCAGAGCAATGTCTTTGTGGGTATAGGTATCCATCTTTTTACTGGCCCAAGGGCTCCATAAGATAAAATACACACTCATGTTGTCCTGCCCTTGGTAGGCCTGCATTTACCACAGTACCTGGTTCAAGGGAGCTGCTGCATAAGCAAAGGTTTATAGAGCTGAATTATTCCTTGAAAATTAAATTATGCATTGTATGTAAAGCAATTTGTGCTCCTGGAGCATGGTTGGTTGATAGTTCTGCTTAATCTAATTTTAGAAAAAATCATAAAGGATGCCTAGTGAGAAAAACTTATTTCACAAGACAGTTTTTTTCATAGACGGTTACTTACAGAGCTAAAGATGTTGAGGGAGCTCTCGCTGCCCCAGGGTGAATAAGCAGAGGCCACTGTTTACTACTTTTACTTGGTGTTTAACGGCCACAAATTAACTATATGTCAAATGCCTGATCAAAACAATTATCTCCCATGCAAAGGTCTTTTTCCCCTTAATTAACTACTTTCTTTTCTGAAATCTTAGAACTTTACTCCTAGTTTTATTACAGCACCTTTTGAACTATACTTTTCTGCTTTTTTATTAGAAACTGGGTAGTATTCCTAAATGTGTTCCATTTCATGTGTGTTACTGAATCTCAGCCCTTAGCACCATGTGTGATAAAGTATGCAATAAACATTTCTCAGAAGTGGACTTTTTCAGTATTAGTTGAATTACCATTAAAAACATTCTTTTCAGCTTCTGGTCTCATTCATTGTGTTGACTCTAGTGAGTTAAACTGTCTTATGATCATTTATGTGTTAGCCACAGCACTACTACTGTTTAATTTATTCTATGAAGTACTTATTATTTAACTTTGAATAATCACAATTTCAGAAAATATGGTATAGTGTCACAATAAATTTTCTCTCTAGCAGTGTAAATCATCCATTGCACATTTTTCCCTGCTAATACTTGATGCATGCAAATATTTACATGCAGTGCTACCAGTCTTATAATGTTTAGTATAGGGAATTAAGGCTTTTTGATTTTAAGCATAAGCTCCACTGTAGAAAAGATTCAACCTTGAGAGTATAGTTTTGATAATGATTTGTCATGTTATAATAAATAGCTACTCTCCAGAAGTTCTAAGTTTGACAAGAAATTTCAATGCCCTCTCCACTCCAAAAGTATTTCTGAAACAGAGCTATCCAAGCAATTTGGAGAGCTATCCACAACTCATCTGTTTCCTTAAAACATCTGCCTGTTACTGGTAGAAGTTAAGATATATGAGACCTCTTGAAGAACTCCTAGTGTAGATTAAAGTGCTCAGCTACAGCCAACTGTAGAAGAGGTTCACTTAACGCTAAAGGGAGGGCAGGAAATATGCAATCGTTTTCAGTATAGCTTTGTGCCAGAACACTAGCTTTACTAATCTAGTGGGAATCGTTTGCATGTTTTTTCTTCAAGGTGACAAGATGGAGAATTACAAATCCCTTATTGTTGCTGAACATCTCAGTCACTTTGTATTTAATGTAGTAATAAGTGAATGGTAAAACAGTAAGTCATAAAGCTAGGCAAAATTCAGATGAGCCTAAGATGTTCAGGTTACATGATATTGAGGGGATTGACACTGCCTAGAGAATAAATAAGTCAGGGGTCATTAGAGGGATTGATGATAACCTTTAATAGGTGACTGGAAATACTGCTGGTCACTCTGAAATCATTAATCAAATGCAGCAGGAGTAGGTGAGAAAGAAGGGAAGATTTCGAATCAAGGTGGCAAAACATTATATATATATCTGTAGAACTACCAGATTATTAATAGTATGGGATATAGACACAGAATAGATGGGTTGGTACTGACAAAATAATATTTTAAAATTTGGAAGATTTAATAATTTTTTAGGGCCCACTCAGTCTACCTTGTGGGTATAGCTGGCACAGCATGTCGTACTAGGAAGCAAACTGTGGTCCCTGTGCTTACCTAAGCTTCCCTAAGCAGGTGCTTTAGACTGCTGAGCCAGCTCACTTGCCCTAACATTTTTATGATTACTGGGTATATTGACTTATTTGAGAATTCATAAAATTTGAGGTATAACTGTTATACTTAAGATCTGAAGATTTTGGCTGCATTCAAACAGCCAAACAAATATGGGAAACACGCAGGAATTATTTTAGATGATCATAACAAAGAGACTGTTGATTGAGGAACTGAATTATTGCTAAAAGCACAGGATGTTATGCCAGGATACAAGAAAAATGGAATAAAGAGCAATATTGATAATGCTATGATCTGTATTATGATGTACACCCTTCAGGAGGTGGCACAAGCATGAATGCAGTGTCGTTATGAGTGGAATTTGTGTTTGTGTATTAGTCAATACTCTTTTGCTATAACAAAATAATTATGGGCACGAATTATATAAAGAAAAGAGATTTATTTATCTCACTTTACATTATTGGAAATGAAAGTGCAGGATCTTGTAGCACCATTCTTTGGTCTCTGGTGGTGGCATCCCTTGGCTGCTTGCTACCATGGTGGGTGGAATCATAGTGGGAATGTATCTACACAACGAGATTACATTATGACACGAAGCCAAAGAGTAGGAGCTGACCAAACTTGTGCTTTTTAAACAACTCACCCTGGCAAAAGTCACTCATGTGAAGCTTCTTGAAAGGCAACACAGGTTCTTATCTACCCTTATCTGAGGTATGGTCTTCATCCTCTCAAGCATGCAGCTTTGGCAGGATGCACATGGTTCATTGAGGGAGGTAGGGGAAACCTTCCTAGACATCCATATCTGAACCAAATCTTTTGATTAATGGGGTAACTGCTGTCACAGCCAGATCTCGCTCACATCCAAGTCATTTATTTTGAGAGATCAACACTCATCAATATTTACCTCTTTCAAGGGCATACAAGAAAACATCAAATTTGTTTTCACTGGCCCCAACTCTTAAATGTTTCACCACTCAATATGTATTGCCACACAGAGGGAGATGTTTCTCACACAGAATCCCCTGGAAGATTCAGAGACAGGACTGAAACTGCAGCATTTGACACAAGAGAATCAGAGAACTATCTAATTCCTTCCAACTTGTGTAAGGTCACGATATAAAGCAACTGTCACTAAAGCAGAAGACAGGCCATCACTACAGATCAAATCTGAAAGTACCTTTGTCTAGCTAGGGCTTCCCACACTCCAGAACTGACAGACATAAGCTTCTATTACTTACAAAATGTGGCATTGATGACATTTTTTCAATAACATTTTGAGTGGACAAAGAGAGAAATTGGAACATACACATAGAACAGGGTATACTGCTATGGATAATGCCTAAAAGTTTCAAAGCAATCAGTAGTTAGGGTGCATGTCAAAAAAGTGTTTGCTTCCATGAACTACTAAGGGTGATTTTGGTGAGGGTTTACCAAGATAATTATAGAGAAAGCTTTGTCTTCAGAGAATAAAATGTGATTGTATTTGTAATGTTGCTACAAATTGTATGGTCAAAGGCATTCCTATGATATCCCATATGTAAATGAAGAACATGCTGTTGGACCATAGAGAAAGTCTTCTTGATCATATAGTTGCCAAAAATTTGGCATAATTGCACTTGTGGCACAACATATGGGGGCAATTAGTACTAATAATGAAATTCAATATTTGGTGGAGGAAATGTCTAAGAGGACACTGAGTGAGACTTGTTTCCTATTGAATACTTAAGTAAAGTGTTAGTAGAAAGAAATGGCAAGACAAAATTTTTAACCATAAATGCAGCAAATTCTAAGGATTTTGAAATTTTATAAAAAATATTTAGTCAAGAAGGATGAGACTCTAGTAAACATTGAATACTGAAATTTATTTCAATTGGTCCTATAAACACAAGACAGTTAATATAATCAAGACATAGGATAGATTAATTTTTTTCTCTATACTAAACCTAACATTAATTACTCATGGCTACAGAAGAATAACTCAGATTATCAAGAGTCCATCACTCCAATCTTAGCTCCAGCGTTCCATGGCCTAAAAGTGAATACACTATCAGAAAATGAGCCATCATTGCCTGAAACTGCTTTATCTTATAGGCTTCTGTCCCTGTAGACTGTAGCAAAGGTCCTCTGCTTCCCAAAGTGAGGTTGGAGGAGGCTTCTGTTTGCCATGTAGCACACTGCAAAGTCCTGTTGGTTTTTATCTGTCTCTGCCTAGATCTCAAAGAATGCCCTGGGAAACCTATTGGAACCCAGCAGAGAACTCCTATGGGGAATGCAAAGAGAGTTCCTCTCCTAGGATAAACTCAAATATGACCATGGGTTTAAGGCCACCAGTAGATTTGAAGCTATTCCTAAAACCCCCAGACTTGCATGAAGTTGTAGGTTGGGAGAGCTACAACTCTCACATCCTAGGATTCAGGAAGTATTGTCGCACAGAACATGGGATGGGCCTGCACAGAGTCTCAAGAGTTCTGCTCCAACCCCAGTAGGTGATACTGAGTGAGAGAAGATAATCCTAGAGCTTGAAGATCTGCCATTTCCCCTTTTTAGTTCCAATTTTTCCTTTTTCCAATGAAATCCATAATTATTTAATTAATAATTTTCAAGTATACAACTTCTTTGATTTTCCATTTTCACAGTGGAGAGAAATTTCCCAACAGGATGAATTGTTATCTTGAATATCAAACATGTGTAATTTAAGTAATATTTAGATGAGTCTTTGCATTTAGATATTTTATTTCATGCTGAAATAAAGTAACATTTTGGGGGTTATTAAGATGTACTAATCATATTGTACATGTCAAAAATATATGAATTTGGGGAAAAGAAGGCAGAATTACATGGCATGAATATTTGTGTCTCTCCAAAACTCACATCGAATTCTAACTCCCAACTTTGTGGCATTACAAGGCGAAGCTTGTAATGTGATTAGATCCTCAGTGGTTTGAGCTTATAAAAGTAGACTATTCCCCTTACAAAATTAATCCCAAATAAGTATCTTTCCACTTCTACGTGTAAAAGCATAGCTAGAAGTCCCTGCTGTGAACCAAACAGTGTGTTCTCACCAAATAAAAAGTTAACCAGTGCCTTGGAATTGACCTAGTCAACATTTATAAAAATCAGAAATGAATATATTTTGTATAGAAGTCACATACTTTATAGTAATTTTTTATAATTTCCTGGTTTGGGCCAGGGATATAACTCAGCGGCATAAGTGCCTGCCTGTCAGGTACAAGGTTCAGAGTTCAATCCCTGGTACTGCAAAAAATAAATAAATTAAATATAATTTCCTGGTTTGATTAGAACAGATACACATTATACTTTGTAAATATGAGGTAATGAGGAATAGGCACATAAACAATCTCTGTTAGACATCAGCCCTGAATGGCCACTATATTTCAGTAAAAGCAGGAAAGTCAAAGTGAACATCATAACACATTATGGGAAGGAGGAATACATGGAGACACTGAGAGAAGAAAGAAGAAATATATAATTATATGAGCAGAATCAGCATAGGAAATTGAGGGAAGTGGCATGTGTTTTAGGAGAAACTCAAGGATATGAAGAATATGAGATATAACAAAAGATTTGGCTATAATTATTCTAAGCCAATTATCCTCAGAAAGTCTGTGAACATGGGAAGACATGTTTCTAGGGATAAATTCAGAAGTGATATAAATGAAAGAAAATTCCATGTAAGTTCTAGAATATATGTGTACAGACAAATCAAATTTGTATACTTTCAAAATTAATAGTGTTATCACTGTAGCTTCTGTAAGAAGGATTTTCTAATTTGAAGTGCAGATAGTGAACTCAGAAGCTATTTTGCTTCACATGTTTTTTCCATCACTTAAGGAAGAAAATTTTAAATGTAGAAGGCAAACAAAAATAGCATAATATTTCCTAGAAAAACAAGAAAACATAATCAGTTATGTCTGGAATTGTTATGTAAGTTGTGGAGGAAATAGAAGCTCTAAGCATCTTAGTGGCATTTTGTTCATTGTGGAGACAAAATACCCGACCCACAGAAGTAAGTGGAAAATATTTAGCTCACAGTCTGGTAGAGGTTTCAATTCATGGTCAGCTGGCTCCAAAGCAGGGAAGAAGCAGTTCATGGCAGGCTGAAGGTAACAAAGTAAGCAAGAGAGGAGATAATCATCTTTATGTCACCTATAATATATTGGTGTACCAGAATGAAGAAGTGTGAATTGAATCAGCAGACTGATGCAACAATTACCAACTTTAATCTCAGCTTTGCTTTATGAGTCAATCATGCACTTTAGATTCAAACACTGTCAAAAAGCCTAAACCCTAAAACTGCTTGAGAATTTGGGGCTAGATATAGACACAAAGCATAACACCAAGAAAAATTTCTTCCTTTTGCCTTTAAAATAAATGAATTAACTTTTTATTTTGCAGGGTAAGAAATTGTGGATATTTTAGTCACTTAAAGTACTAAGCCGGGCGTGGTGGAGCATGCCTGTAATCCCAGCACTCAGAGGCTGAGGCAGGAGGAACGGTGCGAGTTCGAGACCAGCCTGGGCTACGAAAGTGAGCTCAAGGCCAGCATGAACTGCATAGCGAGACCCTGTCTCAAAAAGACAAAAAAATAAATAAATATAAATAAATAAATTAATTAATTAATTAATAAAAATAAAGTACTAAACATTTGTTATGTCAGCTTTACCATGGAAAACATTTACTAGGTCAAAATTTCCTTTTGTTCAACATTTCCTGAGGCTAAATTCAGCTTTAAGTCAGAGATTATTTCACTTCTGAAGTTTCAGATTCACTTCTAATTTTTTTTCTCATGTATTTGGTATAGACTGTCACTATGCATTTCGGACTTGTAGTGATTCTCCTGTTTTCAGCCTCCTCGTTGCTGGAATTTCAGGTGCAGTAGCCTGTTCACTGCACCATGGAGTGGAGTGGGTGCTACATGCGGTGTGAGGGATGGAATCCAGTGCTTGCCTAGGCAGCAGCTTAGTCTGGTCAGTTTTCTAGCCAGCCCTTTACTTTTAGTTTTATTGGTTGCTACCAAAATTCACTCCTGGAGCTGGAGAACTCAGGCAGCTCTCTTCTTCGAGGTCAGCTGAAGGACTTTTGTATTTTTTCTGGTCTCTAGGCTGATGGAATATTTAAAATCCCCAGCTAAAGGCTCACTTTGTGATATCCCCATTTTCTATTCATACTTCTACTACTTTAAGTAGTAGGTCTCCTGATGAGTAGGACTGAATGACTTATGCCACAGTCCTGACTGTGCAACTAATCTTCACCAAGACCTTTTAAGAAGGCAAGCATGAAATGGAGATTTCGTCAATAGGTTGAAAGGACATTATGCTGCAAGACAAAATTTTATTATAGTAGAGAAAAGTAGCTAATAGACAAATTAACTTAGCATAACTGAATTTATGCCTGAAGGAAAAAAATAGCAATATTTATAATCTTAAAAAGATACATGAGAGGAAAATTTTATAATTAAGAGTAGGAATTACATAAGGAAAAGATGTTTATTTCAAATATTCCTTAATTTTGTCAGCTGTTTTCATTTGGACTCTGTGCAAGTGCATGCTACTGGAAAATGTGCCAGGAGGACAGCACCTGTGTTTGTGAAACAATCACAGAAGTGATAAGAAAATAACTTCCTTTGGGTCTTGTTTGTAACATTGTCACCTTCTTTCCATTAGGATTCTTTTACTATAGAAACAGCATAAAAACATAGCACCAGGAAGGTCCTGGTGCTATTACCGAACATACACCTACACCGTATGCTCAGTGTTTGCTTTGCAGATTGTATCTATGAAATTTATGTATTTCTTCGTTTAGACTTCTGTTTAAACATGCTCTATGCCCCATCATAGCATGGGTTTCATTGTTGAAACCTGTACTACGAGAAACTATAGATAAAATCCTAATGCATCATATTTAACCTTTATAAACTAAACCTTGAACTTGGTACTATAAAATTTCTATCAGACAAAGGCATATGAATAATGTGTTTGGAATTATATCATCCCAACATGTGTTGGAGAAGATAAAAAGTGTAATTGAAAGTACTTAAAAATTTGCATGGTATTCATTAATATCTTTTGCTTGGAATTAAACTTTAAATTTATGTATTTTATAGCAAAATAGGCCTCTTTTCCTTAGTTTATGCTTTCAATTTGAAAGTCCTTAAGGGCATAACACAGCTGAATGTGTTATGGATTAAACAATGAAGTGACTGGAAGTAGAAAAAGGAGAAAACATATCAATAGCAAAACCATACACTTATGTACACTGGACGAATCATATATTGGTCTCAAGAACCTTCAAAAGGTTCAGCATACTGATTATAGCACAATGTCACACTAAAACTATGTTTGGAATACATATCACTGTCTTCATGAAGAAAAAATATAACGACAGAGTGAGATAGAACGCAGAGGAAGATCTGGGAGAAATCATAACATTTGATCAACACAATATTCTTTATGGAGAAATGTATGTCTGACCTATAACATATGATACTGCTAAAAATAACTCCGTCAATTCACTATAATTCACAAAATCATTTTTCATTTAATAAATTCTTCCTGGTCTGCTCATCTATTAGAAGTTTTCTCAATCATTTTTAAGCAACCGTGGTTCCTTTATCCACTGTAATATTGCCACATCTAAGATTACATGTACCAGTTATTGTAGGTACTATAATCATGTTCTCACTCTTTCTGGCTCACATAGCAAATGTAGAGTTTCTATGAAGTGGAATATGTGCCTTATTTATCATCATTTCTTTACTATCTTCTTGTTATCTTGCACATAATTTATGAACAGTTGCATGAATTTAACAAATGAATAAATCAGTGAATAATGCAACATTTATAATACTGCAAATTTAATGATGATATTCCAGTCACCTTTTCTATAGGAATACATCAAGTAGTTGGTGTACAGATTAATGTTTAATGATTTGACTATAAAATATGAACTAAGATTTGTAAAGTGCCCACACTTCTGAGACATAATCATTTTTCATAAGCATTTACTCATGAAGGTAAACTGTGTATTTCTAACGCCTTCCAAACTCATTCCAAAACTATTTATTGAGCATCTGTTCGGTGTCCAAGACTTGTATTTTTTCCCCTTTGGTCTACAGAAATGGAAAAATGAGACAAAAAGCCCTAGTGACATAGCTTCTATAATCTAGCCGATGGACTGCATTTGTATTTTCTTTCTAAGTATGGTAATCAGTATCTCAAGTCTATTATCTGATTTAATCTTTAACTTCACCTTATGAAGTGGCTAGATTTATGGTTTTAATTTTGTGGAGGGGAAATTAAGACATACAAAGATTTGTATAATCTTTTCTAGTAATTATAATTTCTTTTTCTTTTTTTTCAGGACTCATTTAACTCAGGTCCTTGGGATTGCCAGACAAGCACTTATTCAACTCACCTATCTCCCCATTCCCAATACTTACAATTTCTCTTCATGTTTTAAATTTCACAGATTTTAGAAATTACAGTATCTGTCAAAATGTTTTTATGGTCCCCACAGTGCAAAGAAACATTCTTAAAGAAGACAGAAATTCTTAAGTACATCTATCTTCTAAAAGTAAGCAATTTCCATTAAATACAAATGTCCAATAATGTTATAAATAACATTGTACTACAGGAAAGTATACCAAATCCATCATCTACTATTCCTTTTATTAATGCATATAATGCTTCAAATTTATTTTTTAACTTAGTGTTAAGTACAGCTAGTTATTTGAAAGTACACCGTGTAGGATGAAGTCATTAGCAAACCCTTTAGTGACTGGTGATAGAATATGAAAACTCTTTAATTTATACAAACTCTAGGCACAGTGACTGATTGCAAATATTTGCATGTATTTCTACTATAAACTCTCATGCAGTGCCCTAATTTGAAGTCATCTTTCTTAAATTGCTTAGAAAGATTGGAACTTGGAAATATTTAATGATTTTGTAAGACGTTTTCATAAATTTCAACTCAAATTGAAGGTAAGTCTGCAGGAAGAGGAACATGGGCTCTAAAGAAGGACTGCCAGTGTTCAAAATCTGGTTCTATCATTCAATAACTTTACAACCTTTACTGATTCAACGTCCTTCTTCATAACATTGACACAATTGAAAGATTCATACGAAGACCAAATTAAATAATACCTAGGAAACTATTATTACAATGTTTGTACATAATGAACACTCCATTTTCCTGATCCTCATAGATGCTTTATATAACTCCCTATCTCTAGACTCAGCTAAACTCTGATCTTCTGAACCACACTGTTAAACAAATTTGCTTTGCTTTGCATACTAAACTTCAAAAGTTAGGAGTAGGATCTCCAAATAAAACACAGGACAATGGTGCTTGAATTTCAGACAAAAAATAATTTTTCTCATAAGTATACCCTATAACAATAATTTGGAAACATGTGCATGAATACAATTATTTGTTTGAAATTTACATTTGCTAAGATACTCTGTATTCATATGTTCTAAATGTGGAAATACTCAGAAACTGTCACATATTGACAATTGTCCTTTGTCTGTAGCCATCAAAGATGGGCACAAATGTAAAGATTTTATTTTTTAAATGGGTCTCCATTCACTCAATTTTAGGTACTGGTCATTAATCAAGCATTAAGTATGGGGACCACAGTTAACAAAGTAAAATTGGATGGCTTTATTCCATGTTACTATGATCAAGTAAGACCGAAAGTTTTGACAGAAATACATTCTGTGCCCAACTCTAAAGTTCAACATTTTTACTATTGCATAGGTAACTGTTTGAGGGAACTAATATTAAGAATGACTTATAGTCTCCTGCCTTTACATTTTCTGAGAATAACAAAAGAGTATATGCATACATTCCACTTAAAAGCAGACCAGATATGTGCAAAATATTAAGTATGGACAGGAATTTGTTTACAAACAACAAATATGTATACATATTATTTCTTTCTTTCAATGGCTGGCTCTTGATATGACATAGTTTTAAGATTCCATGTGTGGGCTGGCCAAATCATTCAGCAAATTGAAGCATCGGCAAGAAGTTGCAGCGGTGGGGAGTTTAATCCCTAGGTCTGCTATGCCAGCGCCACCCCCGGCTTGTGCTGAGACAATTGAGACTGGGCATAGTAGCATGCACCTGTAATACCAGCCCTTTGGATGCTGTAAACAAGTGGATCACTACAAGTCCAATCTAGTAGTGAGACCC
>PVJA010017091.1:0-42259 GCA_004027025.1 Myocastor coypus | reverse complement strand
GTTTCAGAAATGATGCAACAGTCTTTCAAAGCATTTTATCAGCCAATCATGTTTCTATGCCATCCTACAATATATAGAATACAGTGACACTCACTTTTTGGTATGTCCATGGGTTTGGTGAGCAGTTTCAATGTACTGGGTCTGTGAGAACAGTCTCTGTCTGTTCCTGGGAGAGCTAAAGTCACAACACGAAGGGGGAGGACAGAAGGTCAGCCTTAGCTGATATGACCTGTCCTCATTAAACACTTGCATCTTTATTTATCTCATACTCTCTATCATTTACACAGTAACCGCTCCCTGTTTTTGCCTTTCTATATCTCTTTCAGAGAGCTTGCGTCTTCATGGCTTCTGTAGAGGAATCTGAACCCATTCCAGTTATTTCTCCATTTCCTAATCAATCATTTTCAGATACAACATGAGAGAAAAAAAAATGGTTTGAGTTTAAATAAATCCCTGTAGATCCTGTCCTAAATACAGAAAAAAAAAATTAAAAGTTCATTAGAAAGATACTTTGCCCGGCCCAGCAGGATGGCTCAGTGGTCTAAAGCGCCTGCTTACAAAAGCTTAGGCAGCTGCAGGGACCGCAGTTCCACCCCGGCACCACATGCTGCACCAGCCCTGCCATTAGGGCAGGCTGAGCCGGCCATAAAAATAAATAAGTAAACAAACAAACAAAAGTAGCCAGGCGTGGTGGCTCATGTCTGTAATCCCAGCACCCAGGAAACTGAGGCAGGAGGATTGGTGCGAGTTCGAGACCATCCTTGGCTACAAAAGTGAGCTCAAGGCCAGCCTCAACTGCATAGCGAGACCCTGTTTCAAAAGACAAAAAAAAAAAAAAAAAAAAAAATACTTTGCCATTAACCTCCATGCAAAAAAGCAATCCTTCTTCTTTGCCTTGACATGGCTATTGCATTTTTCTTGCTAATTTCTGGAGTAGTTAGAAAAACCTTTTTGAGGGTCTTTAGTTGTGTTTCCATGGCAACTCCGATGTCCTGCATCAACTTAAGATGTTTGCGTTTCACAGTCTTTTTAACACTGGGGGAGGGCCAGAGCTGCACCACGCTGGAAGTGGTGGAGGTAGACGTGGACACTGCCGTGCTCTCATGAGCTTGCCTTTCTGTGTGTTGAAAGGCCTTGGGCAACATCCGTCATACTGTTTTGTCATATGTTAAGTAGAAATGAAGGAGGCCCCGTAGACTGACCTCAGAAAGTGCCAGGATGATGGGATTAGTGTGTGTGAAGAGAGGGGCAGCCTTAAGAGGAGCGTTAGGGGTGACATATCCTTAACATTTCAATCTTGACTGTGGTTCTCAGCCACTCCATGTACGGTGTGCAGCATAGGGTGGCATTTCTTTTACGTAATCCTACCTCTACCTGGACCTTATATGATTAAACTAGTGAGCTGCCGTTTACATCGAATCCTGTTTTTGAGTACAAACTTTAGAGTGCTTGTGTTCAAATCGAAACACACCACTTAAGTACCTACAGCACTCGAGGTAAAATTCCTTCAACTTAACACTTTCCTCAGTGAGATAAGGATAATCATAATTATCTCCTGAAGTTTTAATAAGTATTTCAGTGTTGTAAGAGCTAACAATAGTACCAGTCATAGGGCATTTTTTTCAGAAAGTATTATTGTGTCTATTATTAGCATTAGTATTCTTACTACTATTATTGCTCCTGTCAATCGTTAAAGGTGCGAGAATGTATTTGGACTCAGTGTTTCAATGGCACGGGGTGACCCTTGATTCGACATTTGTTTGCTAGGAAAACTCCTGTGTTTGGCTGCTGAAGACTGAGGTGTCCTAGGAGGGGCTTGCCCCCTCTCCGACTGCCACCCCAGTCTCCCTGGTCCTGTTGTTCATCCTTAGCTCCACCTGCCCGGCTAAGGATGAAGCACGGGGCTGCGGGGCCCACTCTCTTCTTTCCTTTACTGTTCAGGCAGCAGAGGGAATCTCCTTGCAGGCCAGTCCAGGAGGAGCAGCAGCAGAAGGGAGGATGGCCTGCGGAGGTTCTCAGGGAGAACCAGACTGGGCCAGGGCCCACGGGCATGGGTCAGGTTTGTTCCCGGCTCGCTTCTCTCATTCCGCCATCTGGACTGCTGTGTTTCTTGAGATGACAGCACGCGGGGCACCAATTGGTTAGGACACTCAGCTCTGTCTGACTTTCAATTACTGAAAATTCCTTCCAGATTCAGGCCTTAGGTTCTCTGTCAATCTTAGTTTCTAAGGTCATAAATTAACAACTTCCCTGTCTTTATAGAGAGGGAGATCGGGAGACGTTTTATCTGGGGCTTCGAGACAGAGGCCATTTTTTAAGCAAAACTTTTTTTTTTTCAAGGAGCCAGTTTATTTTGCTCTTTTAAAAAATTCAACCTAAAACTTTGGATGTGAACTTGATCCAGGAATAACTCTTCCTTAAGCAAATAGAGTATGTTTTTTAGAAAGAAGCACACAGAATTTTAAACTAAGAATTCTCAAGTTTCTAGAAAACAGGTCACCCTCTTGCGGAGTTTTCTTTATGGTGGTGATGGCGACCTCCACCACCCACTCCCCCAAATGCAAACAAACTCTAAGATGTGTCTGGTAAGAGTACCGGATTATTTTTTTAAGAATGTTAAATATTGCAGGGAGAAGATTCTTGTAGCACAAGCAATATTCAATATTTGCACATCTCTGGGTCTCTCTTTTTTTTTTTTTTTTTTTCCATTTCTCAGGGCAAATTCAAATAAAAAATTTCAAGAAAAAAAATTGTCTGGCCAAAAAGTGGAATTCTAAAAGGAATATTTCGAATTTGTGAGGATTTTAGTTGGTAAATCTGCCACTCATCAGGGTCATTTTTGTATGGGTTGGACATTATTTTGCAAAAGGTGTATTTTATGAAATTTTGATTTTCAAAATGTTACTTGACAGCTTCCTCTGGCATGCTCTGTATGCTGACTGTACTTGTCAGACTATCCAAGAGACAGCAACTTCATGGGGAAAAGAAAGAACATCTGTAAAAGAAAAATCTTAAATTACTTCAGTGAGAGAAAGCAGACCCAAAAGTTAACTCTGACATTTGCATTTAAATGACCAACACCATGTGAATTCCTGCTTGTGGAGTAAGCTCTTTTGTGGCTCTGTCTGCAACTATATCCTAGGCAACAAAATGACAAACCTGGGAAAATAGATTTAATAGACAACATAATGTTGGTTAATTTCAAGTCTTAAAAATCTGCCTAGGGCTGGAGACATAGCTCAACAGATTAAGCACCTGCTTTGGCAAGCACAGGGACCAGGATTTGATCCCTGGTCCTGCATGCCCACCCCCACAACTCCACCTCTGGAAGGAGCTGAGCTGGCCACCCAAAATGGGTGTGGTGGCACACGCCTATCATCCTAAGGCTGTGGAGGCTGAAAACAGGAGGATCACTAGGAGTCTAAGCTGTGTAGTGAGACCCTGTACCAAATACATGATAAAAAAAAAAAAAAAAAAAAAAAAAAAAAAAAAAAAAAAAAAAAAAAAAAAAAAAAAAAAAAAAAAAAAAAAAAAAAAAAAAAAAAAAAAAAAAAAAAAAAAAAAAAAAAAAAAAAAAAAAAAAAAAAAAAAAAAAAAAAAAAAAAAAAAAAAAAAAAAAAAAAAAAAACTGCCTATTTTCTGAAGGATTGGTGATTTCAGGCATATTTTAAACACAGACATTTCTAAAACTGACTAAGAACCGTACCACCACAGAAAATAGAATTAATAGCAACTACTGAAAATATATTAACTTTATCATAAATTCCAACTTTGTTATTAGTTGATGTGAAGTTATAAACAATCACCACATAAGTAATTTGAATTGAAATGAAAAGCATTTAGCAGATTGATTTCTGCCAGGTTGTAATTATGCATGTTTAGTGATAAGGAAAATGATTAGAATACTGTTGAATATTTAAGAAGCAGAAAAATTAACATTCATTCTATTAAGGACTTCTGTGAGAACCATGTTCACTGCACTGTATGTGAAGATGTTCAGTCAGATTCCCAGGAGATAGGATTAATTAGCTAATGCTTCCTCCTACAGAAAGTGCATTAGTTTATCTTTATATACTTTGCACCTTCTATTCATTTCAAATGAAATATATCTGCTTCTTTTGCAATAACTATTTAGTTTGATTCCTATGTGAAACTCTGTTAGGGTTTGTGTCTAATTGTCCCCCTGAAAACCTCATGCATGGCCTGGCAGGATGGCTCAGTGGTCTAAAGCACCTGCTTAGGAAAGCTTAGGCAGCTACAGGGACCGTGGTTCAATCCCCAGATCCCCAGCACCACATGCTGTGCCAGTCCTGCCCTCAGGGCAGGCTGAGCCGGCCATACAAATAAACAAATTAATAAAAGTTCTGAAACATGAAAAACAAAACAAAAAAACCTCATGCAATCATGGGGGGTAGGGGCTTATAGAGTTTGAGCCTGACTCAGGATCCACTGGGATTATGTTTTTTAGTACTGATGGGATGATGGGGTCTGAGTACTGCTGGGATTATAAGTGTGGCCTGAGGTAGACAGGCTAAGGCAGAGAGGGTCTGAATGTAACATGAGACGCAGACTCTCACTGTTGCTCTCTGTTGCCCTGGTTGGCTGGTTACCTTTGTCACCATTTGTTGCTGTCCTGCCACTATGAACTGGATGCTCTCTGCTCTATTCCACTCAGCCTTGAAATCAGCCAAATATGGACTGAAATCTCCAGTAACTGTGAGGTAAATAAACCTCCCATTTCATTTTGGGTGTCAGGTATTTGTCCTAGCGCTGAGAAAAGAGTAACTGAAACAGCCTCACTTTTATTAGTTCCTTTAATTATATGACTAGACTTTTTTCCTTAGTATTAGTCAGTCCATCTTCTGGCAATGAACCAATTTCTGTGAAACAGAGCACAGATTTCCAAGTACTTTTACATAGCATTTTGATTTGAATTTATTTTAAGAATTTTATTTTTATTTTATTTTTCTTGTTTCACAACTTTTTGTTTGTTTGTGTATTTATTTTTATGACCAGCTCAGCCGGCCCTGAGGGCAGGGCTGTCTCCGCATGTGGTGCGGGAGATCAAACCGCGGTCCCTGCAGCCGCCCAAGCTTTCCTAATCAGGTGCTTTAGACCACTGAGCCATCCTGCCGGGCCCCTGAAATTTTTTTGATATAATCATCCTATATCTTAGACACCTTCCTCTGCCCCCCAAAATGAATTCACATACTTTGAAAATAAACGTACTTCTGAGAAAAACACATAGAGAGACCTGCAGTTGGAATGTGTTGTAATATTTATGCTACATACTCACCATAATTGTAGGATTCTAGCAAATAGACTAACTGACCAACCTTCTTGTAGATCATTCTGTTATTTATATTGGTTACTGCCTACAATCTGGCGAGCAAAGCTATTACTCCTAGAAGAACTTATGTCTGGTGTGAAATCCATCTTAAAACAATGCTATTGTTGTTGCTGTTCTTGTTGTGGTGGAACCCAGGGCCTTTGTACCAACTTCAGATTTTTTCTTTTTAATTTTGTTTTTATTTTTAAACAGAGCCTCAGCACAAGTGCCTACCTGGCAAGTGCAAGGTCCTGAGTTTAATCCCTGGTTTTGCAAATAACAAAACAAAACAAAAAAGAAACAGAGCCTTTCTAAGTAGTCATGTTACACAGCTTGTTTCCAACTTGAGATCCTCCTGCCTTATCCATCTAAAATGCTTAAATTATAGGCATGCACAACCATGCTTTACTAAAGCATTTTTTATAAATAATTTTGAGGATGCAAAAATTCCTCAAACTCTTGCTCTTCCCTACTTTATACCTTTAAGAAACTAGTTAATGAAAATTTACCTCGTTCTGCTTAAGTAGTTACTCCCTGGAAAAATCTAATGGCAGATAAAGGACACAACATCCTTTCCCTAAAGAAGACATTAAGTTACCCTGTGAAATTAAAACTCTTCTTTCTTTAATTTCTGTAGTGGAAAATATGAAGTAAAAAAAGCTGAATTTCATAGGCATGATAAAATTTGAGGAGTAGACATTTCAAAGACAATTCAGTGCGAGTGACAGCTAAATTATAAAAGGCAGCATGCATTTGGAAATTAAGGATTTACATAACAAAGGATTAATGTGTGAAAGGGCATCCCTAATTGTAACAGATTTAAAATTATGCTACAAATCTTAATGCTTGTACAAAGGATGTGCAACTAGTTTGATAAAGCAAGGAAAATGTCTAGCCACAGACCTCTAGATAGGCCTTAGAATCAGTTATATTTCATTCCTGTGCCTTTGTTTTCCACAAATTACACCCCATCCATATTTTATTGGTATTTCATAAGGACGATTCGAATCCAAATGGAACGGCAGTAGCTTGGGACAGCTTCCTCTGCTCTTCCTCCTTTCCTTTCCATTGACTTTGTTTTTCCTGTTGCATCTTATCCCACAGTTTTTCACCCACTCTTTTCTTGTAGAGGGTGATACTGGAATGGCCATTACCTAAGTGCCTCATTGCTCTTCTTATCCTGTCCCTTTGCCCATCCAGATACCACTAACTCTGTGTGGAAGAGCTAAGTCCAATCCTATGCAGAAAGTGCTTTCCAGAGCTTGGCTTCCTGAACTTCTTCCTACCTATGGAATTTCTGGACAAGGACATCAACCTATGTGCTCCGAAGCACTTGCCCTTCAATGTAAAGCAGCAAATGTGAGGAAAATGTTTAAAAGACTAAGACCGTACACACATCTGGGACCACAACCTGTTTCAATTCTTACTTTAGGTGATTAGGGCCAGTGGTTTGCTTCAGTAGTATGAAATCATTAGCTGAACAGTGAGGATAGTAAATGACAATGGGAGCATAAGGTCCATCAATTTTGCAGTACAAGGGGTCAGCCAGATAGCTCAGCGGACTAAAGTGCTTGCTTAGACAGAGTATAGCAGCCCAGGTTTGATGCCAAGCAAGAGGTTCTGGCGCCGCCCCTCCGAGAGGTGCTGAGACAGTGATTGAAACTGGGTGTGGTAGCCAAAGCTTGCAATCCCAGCTGTTGCGAGCCTGAAAACAGAATCACTGTGAGTCCAGTCTATATAGTGAGACCCTGTAGATGGTGCAGATCCTGTACCAAACATGGGGAAAAAAAAATTCACAGTAAAGGAAATAGGTTCAGGAGACAATTCCACTTTGCTTTAAGAAACCTAAGTCTCTCTTGAAAAATAGAGGAGAAAATATAATTGTATTGTGGAATAAAAGATTCTAGATATACCGTGTTAGAGAAAAGCAATTCCAGATGAATAAATCAGTAGAAGGATTTCACTTTTCATTTGAGTCTTTTTTGTAAAATTTCTATTTGAGGGATGAGGATGCTTCACAGCAAAGCTATGTTGGAAAGAAAAGCTGGCTGTTTTGGCTGCATGCCTCTATCATCCAAAAGACATCACACTTTTAGGAGCAGCCAGTTTCTAGTAAATACAGAAAAATTACATCATAAAATTCACAACGAGTGGGCTGATTGGTGAGGTGGTCTTTTCTCGTTGAGTGCCAAGGTAAGACTAATAAATCCTTCGAATCATAATGTATCACCAGCCTGATCCCATCGTAGCCAAACCAAGCCAGTACAATTTAGAAAGACGACGTGAGAGACTGCTTGTGTGCTGTTGTATTTTGTCACTAACCTTTTCATCGCTGTTATCAGTGGTGACATGAAGGTCACAGTTGTCTGGAATGGACATGTTGTCAATGACCCTCATCAAAGTTCCAATTTTAATCTATCTGTGAAGGGTGAGTAAAAGTTGTTGACTAGGCATCCAATTAGACAAATGTAAACACCTCTTGTTTTTTCTCACGTCTCTAGGAAAAAAAAATATAGCCATATATTGGGCAAAAAGTAAAGACAAAATCTGTGGCAAGTGCCTATAATTTTATTTATTGATTGATTGCAGGACCAGGGTTCAAGCTTATGACCTTATACTTACTAGGCAGGCGCTTGTGCAACAAAGCTATCTCCCAGGCCCCTCTAATTTTAGAGCTATAAAATACCTTCAAGTAGCAAACTGAAGTATCTTCGTAGTTTTTTGATGACTACTACATTTCTCAGAAACACAAGTTTTCCTAACCTATAAGCAATAAAATCACACCTAAAAATGAATTTACCACACATTAATTTCATTTTAAAAAGATTGGACATAAGATGCTCTAAGTTTAGATTAAATGTATTTTTGCAATTCCCCTCATAACACATTCCAAATATTTCTAGCACTTAGATCTCAATAACTAATCACCATTTTTAATTCTCTTTCATATTGTCGATCAGTGCTTATCATTGATCACATTTTGTGGTTATCCGTGGTTTGTTCTACTTTACTTTTCATGGTCTTTTCTTAGTTGTCTCAGCCAAGCCCTGCATCCTACGACACTGATTTAAGGCTCATGGCCTCATGCTGGCCTTACCACCCGTTACTGCCCTCCACAGAGTGAATGTTGGCGCTCCAGAAATGAAGAAGTACAGCTTTGGTTTATCCATGTTGATGGGAGCAACGCAGTTGCACCCGTTTTGAGGGTAACTATTCAGCTCACAGTGAGTGAACAGGTCATCCGACAAGAAGCAGAAAACCCAGGAACAGGCCTTCTTTGGAAGCAGGGTAGCAAGCTGCTGACAGCTTAATGAATGGCTTGTCTGTTATGACAGTGGGACACCTTGCAGTGCCAAGAGCAAATATTTGAAAGACTATGCAATGCAGGAAATGTATGTATGTTCTATATATAGGACACTTAGGTTGCCTGTATCACTAACAGATGGGCAGAATCTTGAGAAATCTTATTTTATAATGTGCAACATCTCTCCTGTCAGATACGCTTGGAGATCTCGGGATTAATGGAGCATGACACCTGGGGTAAAATGAGAATACCATGATACGAATGGCGGAATCTGGAATTGGGGGGTAGATGAGTTCAACAGAGAATATTGCCTGAGATTTTCTTCTTTTTTTTTACAAGTACACATAAATCTGACCTCATTTATAATTTAATAATATGAGTTCCGGGCACCATGTCAAATGAAATAGGTAAATAGGTATTTTAAGGTCTTCGAGGACCAAATACAATTATAGTTCGTGAGATGCTTTTGGATGAAACCAAACAGTGAAACTGTGCCCAAGAACCCAAGTGCTCAAGACTGAGCCTTCGTCCTGAGCTGAGACATTTGCCTACATCAAAGTTGAAGGGCCAACGTGGCCAAACTGGGAAAGGGTGATATCATTTGTAAGTGGAACCCCTTTTGCATAAGTCAAATAATTAATTTATTTTTGTTTTTTGAAAAAAGA
Source organism: Myocastor coypus (assembly GCA_004027025.1). Taxonomy (NCBI): domain Eukaryota; kingdom Metazoa; phylum Chordata; class Mammalia; order Rodentia; family Myocastoridae; genus Myocastor; species Myocastor coypus. The sequence continues at coordinate 32,961 of PVJA010017091.1, read as the reverse complement.
AACAAAATAGTAACAAAATTACAAGAGATACCGAACTTCACCAAACATACAACCAGTAGGAGCTCAGTAATGTTTTGCAGCATTGCATAATGTTTTCAAATTAGTGGCTTAGATTGCCAGATACAAGCATGCAAAGGATCAGATAGTTTGGACCCAATCAAAACAGAGAAATGGCTGAGTGGTTGATTGCTTGCTTCTCAGAGAGCTCCTAAGACTCATCTATTATAGTATGATTTTGGTACATTTGATAAATGTAATAAATAAGCATTGGATTGGGGCCCGTGAGATAGCTCAGCTGCCTAAAGCTCCTGCTTAGGCAAGTGCACAGGTACCGTGGTTTGATCCCCAACACCACATGCCATGCCAGCCCCACCCACCCCTAGGGTGGGGCCACAAAAATGAAAGCAAAAAATTTTAAATAAGCATTGGAGAAAAGGATTTAGACCCACAAACTGTCAGAATTATGCTTTTTTTTTGTTTGTTTGTTTGTTTTTTTTGTTTTAGAGACTCAGGGTTAAAAATATAGGCATTTTATGGATAAGATTCTGAGATGTTTCCTGTCTAAAGACGTGCAGGTGTGAGTGGACACCTACAGGTCTTGAAGCTCCAAGGTCATAGTACTCCTAAAGATGCCTTCACGATAGCTCATTAACAGGCATATGCCCTGGAGAAACATCCAATGAGTACATGCATTCCCATTCATCGTGCACCGGGATTTACGGGTGCAAGGCTCAGTGCCAGCCGCTTTGTTGCCTGCCCCACTTAATGAGCGGTCTTCAGAAACGTTCTTTGTCACATCCCTCAAAGTAAGAGCCTATCAATGGCTGTCCTTAGCTTTTTATTCATTCCCTGGCTACTCTCCCAACAACCTGGGCTGCTCTGAGCCTTGCTGAGAAGGCATTTCTTCCAGCCACAGACCAATTCCATCACAATAAAGCAGGGTTGCAGCCAATAAGAAATCCCATGAAATTGGCAAGATCGACGTCTCCCACAGCTGTGAGGCCTGCTTTCTGCATGCAGCTGGGTTTCCACATCTGGTGCAAATGACTTGGCTGCAGCCACGGAGTGTTATCTGGTTCTGGAATCATCAGGGCACCGTCACCTGGCCTGGCCACACGAACTGATCCAATTAGGAAAAGAATCTCGACACTATTGTAACACAGCTACTATGACGTATTGCAAAAGAGCATGCTTCTGTAACTCAGCTTGCGTTGCCTCTGAGCTGTTCATTTTGGTACACGAATTTTCAATGTATGTCTTACATAAGCTCTTTACGTAAGTAAGCGCAGAACTGAACAGGAAAGGAATCTTAGGGAGCATGTTTGGTTCTCCCCCCTCTCTTTGTCATCCTTCTGTTCTTACAAGGGAAGAACTGCCCATCCACTCCATGGGGCTGTCACACTGAAGCTGCCCAGGATCGCCTTTTCTTTACACTGTCGCCACTGGGGTGAGTAGCTCAGTCTGGGGACACTGAGAATTGGTTATGAATATTGTTTCTCAGAGGAATCCCACTGTGTTCCTTCTCTCTGTTTTCATTCCAGGCCAGGTGTCCATAATTGATAACATTATCCACATTGTACCCTGGTAGAAAGAAAATAAGTTTACTGAATAATCACTTATGCTTTTTGGGAAAAAAATATATGCCTCTCAAAATGTGACTATGTAGATTTACTATCTATAGATGCAGTCCTTACTTGTTGTATATAACTACAAGAAGATAAAAGAAATACAAAGCTATAAGTCTTTTCATGGTATCATTTGGAGATACATCAGTGTTCACAGGCATACTGAGAATAATGCTGTACAAAGAAGAGACTCCAAAGCTTGTGGAAAGAGGCTGCAAATGTGGCATGGCTGGTCCATAGGGAGAACAGAAGTACAAAGTTGTGTGGTGTTTGAGGTTGTGAGCTCTAATAAGGTGAGTTTAGGAATGAAGCAGCTCTACTTAAGCATTCTGAGACATCCAGTTGGAGGTACACTGGTAAAGTCAACCGTCTTGTAATTAACCCTGGTGAAGATTTCAATATTTAGTGACCTCTAATGCTATATTCTTAAAAATAGCAAAGTGGACAAAAGTAAAACATCAGAAACTAATTGGTTTTCTGACCCCAACACATTTTTAAACCTTCAGCCCTGAACTGTTGAAGATGAAAGTCAAATATTCTCACTAGAGCACTTCGCAATTTATTCCTCGTTTTCTCCAGTCCATAAATCCAGGTTTCTCTGGATTTAAAACAGAGCAGTAGCTAGGCATGGTCGCACACACCTGTAATCCCAGCACTTGGGAGGCTGAGGCAGGAGGATCATTGTGAGTTCCAGACCAGCCTGGGCTACGAAAGTGAGCTCAAGGTCAGTCTGAGCTGCATAGCAAGACCCTGTCTCAAAAAGATGAAAAAAAAAAAAAAAAAAAAAAAAAAAAAAAATATATATATATATATATATATATATATATATATATATATATATGTAAGTAAGTAAATAAATAAATAAAACAGAGCAGTTTCTGGTTGGGTATATTTGAAGTGTGACCGAGTTTCCACAGTATTGGGAAGCCCTAAATATCACTGTTATTGCATAGACTTCATTTACAATGCTAAATGGCAGGAATTTCCAAAATATCCTGGGAGATTTCCAGAACCATGTTCAGAACGGCAGAACATTTTGATGATTTCTGTCCAATTTGCCTGAGATAACCTTCTCATTCTAATGCCTTAATCACCTTTTAAAAAATTATCACATAGTCATTTAATAATTTCATTGATCTGACAATACTGAAAATAGATGAAAAAATAGAGTTTACCAACATTGAAAGGTACTAAAAATATATAAAAGCAAAAGGGACAAAATTCAAATTTAAGATAAGTACCTTAGTTGTCTGTCTACATAAGAAAATGTCTTGCTTTAATTTTTCTGTTATATGAAAATAAACTTGGATTAATTTGTTCTATGATCAAAACGATAAGGAATAATGATGTGTCTACCTATGGTTACAACCGCCCTTCCCCATGTTTCTTAAAATATTTTGAATTTCTATCCCATTTCACCTTTGCTGATGACCTACTTCCCTGTTCTGCCTCACATCAACAGGGAAGGGATTTCATTGTTTTTAGAAAGATCTGTCTTCAGTTTCTCTGACGAGAGGGAAGACAGGGACCAAAGCATTTAAGTAGGTAATATCCTCGTAAATGCAAACACAATTAGGTTAGGCTGGTTGGGTTAATCTTCCATCACCAAACTATTTGAACTCTGTCCTTCAATTTTTTCATGAAAGAAGAGCAAGTGAAATAAACTTGCTGGTTCTGATGAAATAAAGTAAAAGCTCTATACGAAAGTAATAAAACAATGTGTTGTAAGTAATTAATATATGTGCATACTTATTGTTTTATCATTGCTATTGTGCTTTTGAAAAATCTGCTCTTTAGTGATGACCAAAAATATAATTAATTCAGCTAAATAATTCACCACTTGGGTGTGTTAGTTTTGTCCATAGACTGAGTTTGCAGAACTCCCTCGGTCATTGAAATTCTGCAGACCACTTCCTGCCCTGTCGCTAATCCCCTCTGAGAAGATAGAGCAGTTAATGAATTTCCTTGATCTATCTCCTTAAGCTCTACTGTCATCAGCAAATTGCCCCAAAGAATATTATAAATGGGCATTACAAATTAGAAATCTTGTCCTTAAAGCACTTCCTTCCTGTAGTCTCTTGTTTCAAAAACTTACACATCTACTACTAATTAATTTAGCTCTGTCAGACAAAATTTAACCAGACATTGCTTATCTAGAATGGGTGTACAAATCTCACATAGTATGTCATTTTACTGTATTTCCTATGATTATCTTATAACATCAACTGCAGCAATTACTTTAAGGGAAAAATGGTTATTGTTCTATTAGAAGTTTATAATAGAACTGAAATCACTAATAATTTTTCTGTGATTATATTTATTTATTTTGCACTTTAGGGAAGGGTCTACAAGGTGTTCAGGGTCTCACCACTAGATCAGACTCATAGTGATTCATCTGTTTACAGGCTCCCAAGAGCTAGGTTTACAGGCATGCACCACCATGCCCAGTGTCAATTACCATCTCAGCATGTCCTGGGAATGGGGCTGGGATGGCAGGACTGAGGATCAAACCCCTGACCCCTGTGCCTGCTTGGAAATGCTTTAATCCACTGAGCTATTTGACTGACCCTGTCTGATTCTTATTGAAGTACTTGTGAATTGAATAGATAACTAAGAGAATAAAACTTATTTTGTTATTGATTAAGATTTGTATATGCATAAGAAATATTCTTAATACTTACGAAAATTATGTATGTATATATGACATCAAGATCAAATTGTTATTTGTCAGAATTTGTAACTTAAATTCACATTTTCTTTTGAAACAGATAAATTTACAAAATTATGCTTGATCTTGATGTTCATGAAATCAAGGACAAATTTTGATTTTCTACTCAAGAAATCTCAAACAGTTAACCATATTGCCGCTGTCTTAGAAGGACAGTTTAGATACAATCAGTGTAGGTTTCTTTTACATCTGAATGCATGCTAACCTTTAACTTGACTTCAGTTTTCCAATCTTCACCATTCGGGTTCAACTAAACAGAGCATAGGGCCAGATATTTACCACTGCTTTAAGAATTTTAAGAAAGGCGCTCTTTGCCCCCTTGTCTCAGCAGGAGACATCTCTAATTTCCTTGCTTCTCTTAAGATTGCCTCTACATATATCTGTGCAAGGAGCACTTACACAAAGCTAATTGGGCCTTTTCCATTGTCTGTGCTGTTGCTTTCAAATGGTTCATGTATGCTGGGAAATAGTGCAGTGGGATGGCACCTGCCTGGCAAGCATGAAGTCCTGAGTTTGATCCCAGTACCACACAGTTCATCTAAATTTTCTCTGAATGAACACTGTTTAACAGATATTCTCTGTGAAACAGTAAAGAGAAGAAAATGTGCGTGAATCTATCCTTTCTTTCCAAGGGAAGAAGGGAAGAGAAGGAAGAAAAGCCTTCATTTACATAAGGGAAGAGAAGGAAGAAAAGCCACCAAATGGGAATAAAAAGAATGAGAAAGGAGAATACAGTATCAGAATCATAGGGCACAAACATAGCAATAACTGACTCACATCAAAAAGGCTGCATTCAGCCTACCTTGCACATGCAAGGTCCTGAGTTTGACTCTGAGTAACACACACACACACACACACACACACACACACACACACACACACACATTCCATTTGGATTTTAATTTGACAGTAAGAAAAGCTCTAAATTATATCAATGCTTAATGGAAAATACTGGTTCCATGTTAAGTGTAAGATATTTAATATATAGAAAGACAGTGATTGGGGCCAGCAAGATAGCTCAGCAGTTTAAAGCGCCTTCTTAGGCAACTGCAGAGACCACGGTTCGATCCCTTGCACCACATGCTGTGCCAGCCCCACCCCCAGGGCAGGCTGAGCCAGCCATAACATGAATAAATAAAGTTAAAAGAAAAAAAAAAAAGACAGTGATGGCAAGCTCAAGTACCTATGTTATAGAGTAATAGTATAATGAAGCTTCTCTTCTACAAGGTTAAGAACCTAAGTATGCCCACCAAAAATTAGAGAGAAAGAAAGGCTACAAGGTTAGCCAATATTTTGGCTCTAGACCTTCAAGATCCGTGAGGTCTAAGGAAATAAGAGGACCTGTGCTATAGAATCCTATAACTCAGTGGTGTCCCAAATTTCCTGTTCAAGGAGATTTTGGGGCCACAGAGGAAAGGGATTGATGATATATAGTGTCCTTAAGGAGAGTCACCTACAGAGAACACATTCTCTCAGGCTTTCACAGAGAGCAAACTGGTCAAGAAATGTCTGTGACTCATCTGGATGCCTGACACTGACAAAAGATCTCCAAAATGCTTTACATGGTTTCAAGGTAAATCTTGAGGGAATTTGATTGACCTTGTCATTTATAAAAATTACATGTTTTGCTATATAGGTCTTGCTTTAACTTGGGCTTAACAACCCAGTGGAAAAGTTTAGCCATGAGGCATAAAATGTAAAGCTAGATTAGTACGCTGAGCTATAAAAGGCTCAAGTCAACAGCTTCCAACATTGCCAGTTCTTCCAATAACCCACTACTATTATGGAATATTGCTGTATGTATACAATTAGTTTTTCTTAGTTCATTGAGAAGAAATATTTGCACCAATAGTGTTTAGACGAGTTATCATGTCTGCATCTTGTACTCTGAACAACTACTATGAAGACAACAATATGTATTGTATCAATTATTGTGGTTGTCCTACTAACATGTTTTGAAACCATCTGAATATTGTTTCTCATTAAAAGAAAAAAATAAAATAAATATTATAAAAATATAATAGAACAAATTAGCTAAAATGAATAAATTAACCTTGGGCAGATTGCATAAATTCTTCCCAAATCAAAAGTCAGTAACAGAATTCTGGAACCAGAATAAAAAGGATGCTACCAAGGGGGCTTTTGTTCAAAATCTGTAAAAGAAGAATTAGATAAACAGATGTTCTTTCCAGTCTCTAAAGTTTTGAAATATTTCTTCTGAGTTTTTGAGATGTATTCTCCAGTGAGAACCAATCAAATGGTCTCAGGTCAGGGCAGCATCCTGAAGAGATAACAGGTATCAGGAAGAGAATCTTATAGAAAATAATCATGAATTTTGAATTTGTTTTTCTAGTGTTTACATTTCAAACGTACAGGTCTTCTCCCGGAATACTGATGACAGTCTAGCGTGGTGGAGTGTGACTGTAATCTCAGCACTCAGGAAGCTGAGCCAGGAGGATCATCATGAACGAATTCAAGGCCAGCCTGCACTACATAGCGAGATCCTCTCTCTCTCTCTCTCTCTCTCTGGTGGTCTGGGAGGTTATATTAGGGATGGCCTTGCCGACAATGTGGCCTACTCATGGTCACCTGTCAGTTTGTTAGCAACTGGATGGGTTAGGATAGGTACATTTTTTCATCTGGAAGTTGGCCACCTGTCCGATGAAGCGGCTCAAATGTATGTACTACACCTGTTCCTTCATGTTTTCACAGACTGACTTAACTTCCTTCACACTATATAGACTCAGGGCTTTAGATGAAGAATGCCTCAATAAAGAAGTACTTTTCAAGTCTCTACCACCTTTTTTGCTGTTATCCTATTGGCCAAGTAAATTTCCCCAGCCAAAGTTCATATGGGAAGATAATACGGAACTCTGCCCGTGCAAAGACAACTTCGTTGTTGTCATTTTCTGAAACAACCCAAAAGTAAACATTATTCAAGAAGGTTCTTTATATATATTATGGTAGAAAAAATGATGACCAATATTATGCAATATTGCAATTTCTGAAATAGTCCTGGAGCACCTCAAAAGTCCTGACCAGATGTTTGGTTCTCCTGTCCTCTGCTTTCACATACAATCATTCTGGACTGTGAGTTCCTCATCCTTCCACTCTCACCAAGCCTGGACACTCCCGAGTTGTCTACTGTTCTGAGTGCTGCGTGAGGCCCTGGGTACCTGAGGGTCTTTCTCCCTGTGAATAAATATGACTCATAACCTTCTGTTCATCCTATTTGTCATCCTTATGGCTGTAGGGGAAATACTTCCTCTCCAGTGGAATGAAGAGCCACTGGTTTCTCTACTCACATATTTTGGCCTTATAATGAACTTCGAAGATGTTTCACATAAAAATAGAGAGATATGGAAAAATATTTGAAGAAATCTTTTTGATTAGTTGTACTTATGTACCCTTTTCTTAAAAAAATCAAAATATTAATACTAACCACAGCACACTGCAAGTGCAAAACCTTTGACTGTGTATGTATCTGCTTCCTCTTAGTCCAAAGAGAAGTATATTCTTTCCTTCTTTTTTTCTTTTCTTTCTTTCTTTCTTTCATTTTTCTATGCAACATCAATAGGGAGGCGGGTTATGCCCACACACTGCACTCTATAGAATGATTGTGAGGACAATATGTAATATGTCAACTTTCAAAGAAAAGAAGGGGAAAAAGAAAAAAAAAGTAATGTGGATTTAGAAAGGTTAATGTTTAATTGTTTGGTCAATCTTATATACCTATATGTATTAATCTAAACTGATCTGATGATGAAAATATGTAATATAACCATTGTTAAATTTAAACAATAAAAAAATTGGAAAAAAATAATAATGATAATAAAATAAAATAAAATGCTATTTCAGTCCAAAAAAAAAAAAAAAAAAAATAGTAACCACAGTAGAAATATCTCAATTTTTCTTTTGATAGAGTAAGTCTTGTAGAGTGAAAGAGATCCTACTCAAGGACAAAATTAATATCATTTCAAATACTATTTCAAGATCTATTTAATCAACATCTTCTCTTGGCCTAGGTTGGTATAGGGAGGTGTTGGCGTTCAAAGCCAAGAATCTTGCACAGGGTAGGCACACAGTTCAGTACAGAGCTAAAGCCCCAGGCCTGGATGGTTGTGCATTTGAACTCCAGAGGTCTTTCAGGAGAACCCTTATTGGTCACTTCTTATTTTGCTATTTTGGCTTTTCCCAGAGGAGACCTTGGTTTGGTCTCTTCTAGCAGAATCTAAGCATCTGGAGTTGATTGCTCTCCACTTAGGAAGGAATTGTTGTCAGCAATCCGTAACCATTCATAAGAGTTTTATGTAAGATGAATATTACATCATGTTCCACTAAAGACCCTAGTACCCACCTGAAAATCTTTCCAGTGGGAGATTGGTAGCTTTTAGAAGCACTGTTGTAATTTTTGCTATGGTTTTTATAAGTATTTCTATGAAACATATAACCAAAAGTCTTATCTTTCTTGTAATTTATAAATGCGCAACTCCTTTGTACAAGGGGAGATTAGCCCACCATCTGTACAGTTGCAGTTATTCTTCTTCGTTTGTGTCAGAGCCCAGGCTTCACATGGTGACATAGACATCGCCTAGCAAATATGCCCACACCTGCTCCACAGTGGAGAGAAAACTGTTCCCTAGCTGGTCAGTGCTCAGATATGACCTTGTCTTATCTTTACACACCACCATCCTGACCCTTCAGGGCACGGACTCTCAACAGTGTTGGGCCTGCTAACGCCAGCATTCTCTCTAGAACTGATAACAGGGAGATGCATGAATCAGGCTTTTCAGCCAACCTTGTGGTGTCCAGCCAGGGCTTATCTTCACTTTTAAGGAAGGAAAAGCTGAAGTTGGCTAAAAGGTTTTCTTTATTCTCTCTTCCCTTGATATTCTATAAATCACCAGGGGAGCTGAATATTGCAAAATCCTGTCATGAAAGAGCAGGCTGATAAACTGAAAAATAAAAACAGATGTGGAGCAAAGAGGGCTTACAGACATTTGTTTCTTGCTCTGGACTGGTTCAAGGGCTGGGAATCTTTAATCCTACTCCCACTAAGAAAAATCTAATATTTCCTCTGCTTCTGACTATTGCAATCCTTGGATAATTCACATCTTTGGATAATCACCTCTCCCACATTGAAGTCAAAATAAAGTGATAGGAAAATGCAAAATAAAAATAATAAGTGACATTTATTGCATGAGTGTATGCCAGACGCTCTGCAGGCAATATTTCATTTAAACGGGGAGAAATCCTGTAGCTCATATTCTACTCCCAGACTGCCTGGAGTCAAACACAAGCTCTAGTTCTTAGTAGAGGAATGGAATTCAGGGAGTTACTTGACTTATTTTTGTCTAAGTTTTTCACCTGTGCAAAGGAACTAACAATATTTATGTCTTTTGCGAGATTTATGCCTGCATTAACAGTTGATATTTATAAATTGTTTCAACTGTGTCTGACACATTGTAAAATCTCAGTAAGTATAATTATGATGCAATGAAATAGGTTATTTTATCAGTCCTTAGGTTTCACATAAAGAAATGAATCTAAGTAAGATTAAATCCCATGCAAAACAGACACAGTATGAAAACTCTTATGGGGATGGGAAGATATCTCAGCTGTCTAAATGCCTGCCTGGCAAGTGCAAAGTCCTGAGTTCAATGCCCAGGAGTGCATGCTATGAGGACTTCTGAATCCACACACACAGTGTTGGCCACAGGAACCAGTTGTGATGACTCATAGCTATAATACCAGCTCTTGGGAGACTGAGATAGGAGGATTGCTACAAGTGTGATGTTTCTATACATATAGGCAAAATATATAGGAAGACTCCAGTGTTGGATGCTTAATATTTTAAAAATTAGATATGAGCTGGGTAGATTTCCCTCAACTTTCTACTTGGTTCATGAAGACAAAATCGCCATTATCATCCTAGGATGTGAAGAACTAAGATGACAATAAATTGGCAAGCAAAGTAATCTTATTGAAAGCCCTATGAAGGAAACACTGAGTTTATCATATGGATGGGCCAAGTGGAAATGGTGATGCCCTTCCTCCCAACCTGATTTGAGTTGCCACACAGAATTCTCCTGGCTCCAAGTGCAGGAGTGTCACGCACACCAATGGAGAGGCTGTCATTTTACATGGTAGGGATTTCTAAAAGCTGGGGAATGTTTTCCACCTCTTCATTTTGTCCCGCTTTGCATATTTCCTTTTATTCTCAATCTCTACTTCTGCTAATCTGATGTCTGTAACATCAGCTCATTTAAAAAAAAAAAAAACTGGGATTATGAATTTACATAGTGTCTACCTAAACAAGTGATTCATTTGTAGTTCCTGCTATTTTGAAAAATAGCAAAGTTCACAGAGGCTTTTCTTCCCTCCTCTGTACTGATCATTCCATCCCTAGGAGATATGTTAGGATGGACATGCAGAGATAGTTTCATTGTTATTGTCAGAGTCTATTCTGTTGTTGATAAAGTATTTAGTATTCTATGAAAGAAATGGCATGTTCATCACATTTCAGTAACTTCTAGTACCATTTGGTTCTCTTCTGTCTATATCCCAGCTCTTATCTTTACAACAGCATCTCTGCTGGCTTCTCCAAAACACATTCAGCACTGTGACCAGGATGATGATATCACCAAGGAAACACCAGTTAATTTTACTGTTTGATGGCTGTTACATTTCCTGTTTTATTTAGAACCCAGTTATAATCTGTCTTAGTTACTCTTTTATCATTTTTGGGACAAATACCCAACTCCCAAACTGAAGGAAGGAAAGGTTTAACTCACAGTTACTGGAGGTTTCTGTCCATACTCAGCCAACTCCAAGACAGACTGGCACATGGCAAAGAGCAGCAGTTTATGGTGGCAGAACAGTTGTGGCAAAGGCAACAGACCAACCAGGACAACAGAGAGTGACAGAAAGAGTCTGTCTCTTTGCCTCTCTTATGTTACATTAAGGCTCTCCACATCAGCCTATCTATACCAGGCCACATTCGTAACCCCAGCAGTACTCAGACCCATAACTCCATGACTACTAAAACACACAATCCCAGTGGATCATGATTCAAATCTCAAACTCTAGAAGTCTTCACCCCATGATTGCATGAGGCTTTGGGGGAACAACTAGACACAAATCAAAACAAATCTGTCTACTGACAATTTTGTATTTAGAATATACACTATTTGTCCATCTTTATTATAGCCTGACAATTCAGAGCTCCTTTCTCTTCTTCCAGAAGGAATCAAGCATGAAATGTAACAGCATGAAATGAAACAACAATGATATATCTCTTCTCTTGGCACTAGGATCTTATATTTCTTATTCTCTGTCTTGGTTCTGCCTTGTCAAAGAGCTTTATATGGTCATCTCCATTCAACAAGGACTGACCTCAGACATCATCGCTTCAATGAGTTCTTATTGGATCACCTTCTCACAAACACCTATTAGCACCATTTAGAACACTGCTTTATAGCCACAAAACTCTAAACAGTACTTCAAATTTTGATTTTTGACTCTCTTCTTCCACACTTTAAGCCTGTAGCATTGAACTGTAGGCGGCAGGAAATGTAAGATCTAGTATACACAGACATATTAATCTTATAAACAAACAGCTCAAGGTAGTTTATATTTTCTTTAGTTCTTCATCTCATTTTCTTGCCATCTCTTAAACATTTGCCTTGCTTAGGGGTGACTGTTAGCCAGAGACTTATTACATAAATGATTTGTGCTCCTCCACCTGAGATATGTGGTAAAGATTCTTGAATATGCTACTCTTACAGAATATGCTACTCAGTAATAGGAAACTAAGACATATTTTAAATAAAATCATAAAGAAAAACTTAGATGAATTAGGGGGAGAAAAGCAGATAATGGTGAGAATAAACACCCAAAGTGATGTTTAATTTGGTTGAAATTAACCAGCATCTACTGCACGATGTTAGGAAAAGATTGCTGAACTTCTGGTCTCCTCCTCTGATTGTCAGTCTGACCTTAGGAAGTCCGTTCCAATTCTCCTAAGTTGGTTAGACATTTCCTAATGGATGTGCTGAGAATCTTAAGATGCAGCAATACCAAAAACACCTTGGAGGCTCCTTCTGTATGTTTTCAGTTACCTATACAAATTAAAAACAGTTGCGCCTGCAGTGTTCTGGTTCTGTTTGGGTATGGAAACATTCCTAGCCAGGGCTGCATGAAGCCAAAATGATCGGTTTGGAAAAAGGAAAAAAAAAAAAAAAAGTGAACTTTGTCTTTTCTCTGAGTGGTAATGATCAATCAGTAGCACTGATTTTTTAAAGCAAATTTTATTCATAGAATCAATTTACAGGAACATATAGTTCAGTGTTCTCTTTCTTTATTCACTTGACAATGGTGTACGCCCATAAGCCCCATGATTGGCAGTATGGAGCTATGGCTTCACTACTTGGATAATGGGTAGATAAAGAACCATTCAATCTAACATGAAATGCTTATCCTTGGCATGCTTGCACACCTGTATGAAGCTGTATAATTATGTAGATGTTCTCTGCCAGTGTCTTAAAGTTTCAAGGGTGTTTTTGCATCGTTATTTTTTTTTTCTGAGCAGAATTAATTTTGGAAACTGTATAATGACATCCTTCCTAGAGGAGAAAAAAATAGTTTCCTCCAATTACTTCAGAAGACTTCCGCTGATGCTCTAGTTCCAATAAACCTTGAGGCAAAGAGCCACTTTTGAACTTTGCCCTTTGCCCTTTGAGTTTCATGACCCAGAGTAAGATCAATACCAGAGTCAAAGTGTCAGCAAAAATGAAAATGATATGCACAAATTGTTATTTATACAAGTTCCTGATTTTGTTTACAGAGGTTAGTATAAATTTTTCCTTTTGATTAAAAGCAAATGTCCATGCTCTCTGTAGGGACATGCAGTTCTGCATAGTTGCAGCTTTGGAAGACAACTGCAAAGGGTGAAAGTTAATGGAGAAAATAAGATTTCCACAATAAATTCCTTTGGGTGTAAATAGCAGAAGATAATACTTGGTCCTGTGGTCATTTGGAGCAGAGAAGGAGGAGAGAAAAACTCGGCAGACACAACATTCTACTGAGATACACACTTATATATGAATATGTATCAAGTATATGTACAAGTCCATGTGCAATCCATGTGTCTATCTATCCATCAAAACTATTGGTGTGATATAATAATCACATATTAATAAAATATATCACTAATAAAAGATGTTGACTTTTTGATAGAACATTAACAATGGATACTATACTGTATATTGCTATCTTCAAAGTAGTGGCTCCAACTAAATGATACAGGCAAGTAGAATTGAATAAAAAGTATAGTGCTGACTGTTTCTTTCCATGAAATAGTAGCAATTAGTAATACAAGCTGACTTGTATCTGTACAAATGAATATATAATTTTCTTCTCTCTTTTTTCATTTCCCCTATCCCAGTTCTTCTTTCCTTTGGAGCAGTGGCTGAGAGTTCACGAACGAAAACCACACTACCTGGGGAAGCACAGAAGAAATGACATTGATGTTTTGAATGACTTATTATTGAAATTTTCCAACATGGAACAATTAGATAATATGCTTAGATGTTAGAGAACTTCATTCCATAGCAAAATAACTGAAAATAAAAATTTTTAAAAAACACAGAAAATGGACAATTATATTTACATTTGATAACTAATTTATATGTGTTGTAAATTTGGCAAGTAATCAACAAAAGTTGTTTTTTTAATTAATTGTGGACAGGATCATAGACATATGTATTTTAAAAAGAAAATCATAAACTTGCATATTAATATGTAAATTTGTAAATTGTACAAATTTTATAAATAATAACTTGTACCAATAATCTTGGAAGAAAAGATGCAAAATTATTTAGTCTGTTTCTATAGTGTTAGCCCTGGAGACAGTTCTTCTTTTTTTTTTTTTTTCTCAGAAATGGTGATAGAACTCAGGACCTTTCACTTGCCTGGCATGCACTTGTGCCCCTGAGCTATCTCCCAAGCACCCTCTGGAAATAGTTCTTATTTTAATTGTTACCCATTTTTTTTTTCTTACAGAATTTCTCAAAATGAAGGCATTACATGTGTAACTGACAGACAACTTAATATGCTACATTGCGTAAACTTATTTTTCACCCCCACACGTACACAACCTACTGGATTTATCAAGACTCTACGTGTGATAGTCAATTCTGTAGACTCAGAAAAACAAACTGCATATTCAATTAAATTATTTTTTGCTCCTGTTTGTGGCTTCCCACTATGAAAAGAGTAAAACTCAACAATTCACGCTATTAATAAATACAACAGTCCAGCCACCAGGGCACGCTGAGGTGACAATTGAGACTGCAGTGGTGGTGGCCTGAGCCTGTAACCCTAGCTCTTGGGAGACTGTAAGCAGGTGGATCACTAGGAGTCCAATCTAGTAGTAAAACCCTGAACACCCTGTAGACCTTTTCCTAAAATACAAAAAAAAGTTGAAAAATAAATAGAATAGATTCAATCTTGTCTACAGACATTGCTAAGACTTCAAAAGAGTTAAACTCTTGTCCTCAAGAAATTTATAATTCTACTGGAGAAAACAGATCTACTGTGTAGTAGGTACAGCATCACTTTTGGACCATTTGTGTGGTCCTACCTAATAATGAAGTACGTTTCTTGACATTATCCTCTTTTCATATGAAATCAATATGTAAGAGGTCAGAGATCTTGTAGAATTAATTAAGAACAACAAATAAAGTACCACAACTAAGTTTATCACATTATGTTTAGTTCAGTTCAAAATACTAACTCTGCACTATTCAGAGGTGAAATATTCTGTTCAATATTAACCTTCAAGAAATAAAGGGGCCCGGTGGGATGGCTCAGTGGTCTAAAGCGCCTGCTTGGGGAAGCTTGGGCGGCTTCAGGGACCGCGGTTCCATCCCCGGCACGACATGCTGTGCCAGCCCTGACCTCGGGGCGGGCTGAGCCGGCCATAAAAATGAGTGAATAAACAAACAAAGGTTCTGAAACAAGAATAAAAATAATAAATAAAATAAAAATTAAAAAAATAATAAATAAATTAATAAATAAAAATAAAAATAAAAGCAGCCCAGTGACCTCACCATGTGTTTAGATATCCTTGTAAATGTCAAACATTAAGGTAAACAGCACACAAACTCAGAGGAGAGACCATTTAAGTACAGCTTGGTGTTAGCTATTTGGTGACCTATTTCTACCTATGTTAGAAATAAAAAAAACCCAAGAGAAAACCTTTTTTCTCCCCTTGTGCCCAAGATCAAACTCAAGACCCTGTGCTTGTCAGACAAGTGCCTCTGCCTGCTGAGCTATTTCCCTGTCCTGAGAAATTTCTTTACAAGTGGGTCTTCTTTATCCTTCCCCCTGTCTTATTCTTGTGAGTCATATTTAAACTAAGTCTAGGTTAAAAATGAACAAAGGAAATGACAAAAATGAAAACAAAAGTAAAATTAGGAGATGGTAGCGTGGTGGCTATGGGGAATTAAATGCCATATTGGCTCTTGGAATTTAGCAGGTCAGTGATCAACTTTCATGCTACCCACAATAGGAAAGAAAGATTGGAAACCATTTACTAGATTTTTAATTTTTATCTTTTAATTCTTAATAAATTCATAGTATTCTTCTGAGTACACTATTTCTCTATAATCTACTTTGGATAAAAGATGATTATTTCTCTGGTATTGGTGCCAAGAAGAAATATTTTAAACCAAAGCAACAATAAAATATAACTTGTACTCAGAACAAAAAAAGGCCTGGCTAGATCAGATGTATGGATCATACATAGAAAAGAATGATTGCCCTAATACAATTTTACTATCAAACATCATGTATACTGTCCTGCAAAGGATTTTAGGGGAATGCTAGATTTGTATGTGTAACAATCCCTTTATGACTAGAATAAGGTCTCGGTTCCTTTAACTGTGATATATCTTTTCACAGTTTACACATGTGTAGGGAAGTTTTGCTGCCTAATACGTTAACAAAAGAACAACTAAAAGACTGAGTTACTCTGCTGGCCCTGCCCATGGGGTACTCTGAGACAGCAATTGAGACTGGGCGTAGTGGCATGCACCTGTAATCCCAGCACTTGGGAGGGTGTAACAGGCGGATTACTCCGAGTCCAATCTAGTAGTCAGACCCTGAACACTTTGTAGACCCTTTCTCGAAGTAGGGAATAAACAAAAACTTTAGTTGAATACCTGTAGTTTTTCTGTGAAAAAAAAATCTGATTATAAACATGCACCCAAGGCCAACACGCTCCCCTACATGATCTTTAATTTACTCCTGGCTGTGTAGGAGTCGTTTCCTACACTAAGCAGTAAGTCAGTTACAGCACTGAGTGTACAGCTGAAAACTCATTTCACTTCTTTAAATGAAAAAGGCAACTGGACATTCCCAAGAGTGACATTAACGAGTCATTTAAGCACTAGGTGGCAGGGTGTTCAGAAAGAAAAAGAAGAAGAAGAAGAAGAAGAAGAAGAAGAAGAAGAAGAAGAAGAAGAAGAAGAAGAAGAAGAAGAAGAAGAAGAAGAAGAAGAAGAAGAAGAAGAAAAGATTTTCAGCACTGTTTGTTCTGTGACTGCCTCCTCCTTTCAATTAATAAATCAGAAAACAGTGTTCTGTTCCTTTGAGACAGTGGACAGAACGCTCAGTCATAAAAACATTTTCCTATTTCATTTCTTCATACTGCTCATTTGTTCAAGCTCACATCTTCTTGTTTGGGAGAGATCGAGTTGGAAATAAATCTAAGTTCAAAAGAACAGCCTTGTGCACATTGATGGCAACGCACCGACGAATACTTGGATTTCCAGTATTGTCTTGGCTTCCGCCAGTATTTTCTCTCTTTTTTTTTTTTTTTTTTAACTGTTGCTTATAAAATAAGCCACACACACTCACAGAGCTCGCCATTGAAACATTTAAATGATTATTTGCTTCTCTTTCTACCAGCTTGTAAAACATTATTTTCTTATTCTTTCTCAGATGGCCAGGGCTAATTACACACGCTGACCTTTAGCCTCCAAGTGCCTCTATTTATGGCAGAACATTCCTATTAGGGGTTACACCCTGGTTGGGCTTACAGGACACAGCTACCAGGCCCTACATGCCTGACTTCTGCTTCCCCAGGTCGCTAGTCTAACCTGCTAGGTGCAGCTCAGCCCAAAACTTTTCATTAAACGCAGGTGACTTATCCAGATCCCAAATAATAACACAAAATAATACAACAGACACTCTCTTCTTCCTTTAGAATATCAAAGATATCAATGTAGAAATATTTTAGTGCATTGCAAAAAAAAGAGAAAGCAATAAAATGGCAAAGAGCTATCTATGGGTAAATTACATTTCTAGAGCAGTCTCTCGCGAGATTATGCAAATAACTTTTGAAGTGGCCTTTTAGTCTGCCGAGAAGTCTACTGTGCTTCTAAACTGGGAAGAAACTAGAAGAGAAGATTTAAGTCATTCTTAATGTGTCTGATTAAAATGCTTATAAGATGGCATATCTTTCTTATATTTGTTTAATCTTTTATTTATTTGGTACAGGATTTTGCTACACAGCTTGGACTCGTGATGCTCCTCTCTCAGCCTGCCCAGTGCCGGGATGACAGGTGTGCACCACCACTCCTTCATTCGGTTGATTGGCAAGGTGTGTCTAGATTCCGGATCCTGCATGGCATGTGGTACTGGGAATCGAACACAGGAACTTGAGCTTGTCAGGAAGGCACTTAAATCACTCAGCTCTCTCCCCAGACTAAAATTTGCAATAATTTGATATACAAGCATATTGTCTATGTCTGAATAGTGTATGTTTGCAATGTCTTCCCCACAGTATTTGATTTTTATATGGAAATGGTGTTTACAAGGACCACAACGGAACATGTGATGACATCATCATACACATACTTAGTGCAGAGTAATTTAGGGTGGGGATAATCAAAGCTGGGCTCCATTTCTCCTGATGACTTGGGGCCCTTACTTACCCATACCAGGTACCAGAGACAGGGGTTCTCAGAAAGACCATTTACTGTGCCCGTTTCAGGGCATCTGGAGGAGCTGTTAAAACCATACAGTTTAACTTTGTAAACTTTCTGACGTTGGTATTTATTGCATCTGCCTTGGCCGTGATTTATGACTCATCTGCTGAATATTTCTCTTTCAGTTGGAGTTTATAATAGAAAATAAAGGGAAGCATTTGAAGGTCTGTGTATGTTTCTACACGGGAGATGGATAGTTTGCATCCACAGCTTGGTATTCCTTCTTCCTGAATGCAGTTATCACCACCAAAGTGGCCACTGAGATGTACCACTCACCCATTTCTCCGGAAAAGATCAGGTAAGGTTCGACTTTCTGCAGTCTTTATTGCCTGCGGTGGGGGGTGTGTCTCTGCCCGTGAATTCTAATGAATGCCAAGAAAGCTCACCACAGAGGAGACGACTGGTGGAAAACACGTGTTTGTTGTAAGGGGAGCCCAGTGACCTGCTGTGTGTGCAGGGGCATCCTGGCTGGGCTCACCCACGGCTCTGCATGCACCACAAGACCTAGCTTTTGTCTGTAGAAATTCACATAGTTTTCTAAGAGAATCATTCTAATTCAATTGCTTAAGTAGACTGCAACCAAGGAAAATTTCTTGCCTTGCGCTTTCGCTTGTGATAAGGGCCTTGGTTAACAAGTGTGTAGGAATTCTTCTTAATCTCAAGAAGTATGCACCTTAGATATGTCTTTGCCCTATTTATTTTTTAACAAAATGTTGGTATCCTTTTGGTCTTCCTTGTCCAGAGTTCTCTCCACTATGACCTATTCTGGAAAATTCTAAAGTTAGTAGTGAGTTTGAGATACCTGAAAGACTTTCTTTGCCTCCTCATATAGGCTTGGAAATGTTTTCATTGAAAACATTGGAAACAATCATGCCTTAAAATGATGTACTTTTGGGGTTGAGGAGATAGCTCAGTGGTCTAAGTGCCTACCTGGCAAGTACAAGGACCTGAGTTTGGTCTCCACTACAGGCACCAACCTGGCATCCTGGTGTAGGCCTCTAGTCCCAGTGCTGGAGCGGCTCACGCAGGTGAATCACTATGGGGCTGAGCTGCATGTCAAGACCCGGTATCAAATAGGTACAGGAAAAAAACATTTAAAAAAACAGTGTGCTTTCATATGTGTATGATGTTTCTCACTAAAATTAATTGACTAATTAAAATGTAAAGAATTTTTGTTGATATATTTACATACCTCACACATTTGCTGTCCTAAGTCTCTTGTGGTTATTCCTCACTATGGATCTACCTTGAAGGGAGACAGTTATGTAAATCTCTTTCAGAATATTTTTATGTGGCTATGTAACTTATTTTATATGTAACAGAACCTATCATGATACTGTGTATACTTAACTTTCAACAGCTAACCCTTCTGCCCACTTCTCAGATTCTCTAAACCTCAAAACAGTTTGCAGTTTCATTATATTATTTTAGTATGGTCATATCTGACACCAGATGATAAAAGTTTCTTTCGGTTAGATAAAAAGTATGCACATAAACATATTAGATGATTATTGCAATTGTTCTATTAAAATTAGTCACCGAAGCACCTAACCCTAAATGAACTGAGATTCATGCCATGGGACTTGAAAGTTGAGCTCTCTGATTTGAAGAGTTTTAAGTTCACCCTCAACACAATTTCCCACATGCAGGTAATTCTCTTTAAAACAGAAGAAACGTTTTTGTCTCATTAAAATTAATACAAGAAAATGCCTGCTGTGCACAGTGATTTCCAACATTCACAGCTCTGGCAATAGATTCTACAGCAAAGAACTCTGTCATCGGTGCCGCTCGTATGCCTTTACCACATTACTTATCTTTCCAACATTGCCCCAAATTTCATACTATTTTATCTCAAACATCATCTACCCTATAATCACTTTTGTTATACTCTTCTGAATTTTCTCTATCCACTCCATGTCACTTTTTAGTAAGAGTGATAAGATAAAAAAAAAAAGGTATGTCCATCACAGCCCAGTGTAGATAATTCTCAAATGATTCCCGCCTACAAGGCTTAGATACCTCCGTAAAATGGTTAATCCACCCACCTTAGACTCCTCTAGCTTGACTTCCCTCTTTTCCTGTGGAAAAATCTTTTGTCCCCTAAGGAAGAACAGATTTCTTATGATCGTCTTATGATGCAGTCATATTGTACTTTCACACAAACTCCGCTAATGTTGTCGCTTTTCTGCAAACGACAAAGAATCTGTTCCTTGGCAAATTCAAATGAGACAGGAGCAGGCTTGTTAACTACAAAATTTAAGCCATTGTTATTGAGTATGAATTAGTAAGTCTATACACAACTCTTCCCATTTATCAGTCCTTCTCCAAAGCAGAAAATGCGAGGGCTCTTCCGCCATTGAGACATGTAATTTCCTTGTTGATCTTACTCATCCTTAACAAGCTAGAGCCTGCCAATATGTACCAAGCCAGTGACATTTGCTCTGGCAGGACTTTAAATTGAGATTAGAAATGGCCCCATGACATCATCGTCTTGTCCCTATCGAACAGATGTTTTCTGTATATTGTGCAATTTTATATCATTATTCATGGTTTGGGTCAGTATAACCCAGGAAGCCAAAAACCTGCCAAGAAAAATTGACTTGGATATAGTTCAAAGACTCAAAATTACTTTATTGATTAGATGCATAGGTCTTTGTTTTCCAAGAGAACATCAGGAATTATCGATACCTGATAATCTGAGTCATTTTAGTAAGCATAATGTGTACAACTTCAAAACAAGGTAATCTTTGAAGGGTTAACCCTCAATAAGAATGATAACAAGATAGTTAAGAAACTGTTGGATATAGCTGACCCTCGACCAGAGATGTAGACTGAGGCAAGTGCTTTGTTTTAACTGGAGGGCTATTTATTTTCACCTTAGACTTGTTGACTTCATATCCTCCACTCAGTTCAGCTCATGGACAGGGAAGAGGTCTGTTTTAAACAAGCCAGACAGGAAGCTTGTTTGAAAGGCCTTGTTGAGGCATTATACAAGAACAAGAAGATAAAGCACAGATTTGGCTAGCTGAAAACTTAGAGAATAAACCCATGTCCACAACAAAATAAAACAAGTCTTACATGTGTTCAGAGAAAGCTTTACTGAAGGCTATTAGTCTCATCTATTTTCCTCTAAGAAACCTAAAGGGATTTTAGTAACAGTGTGCTCCATTTTGAATAAATATCAACTATTTGTAGAAGATGCTTCCTGTTATAATATCACTGCTACAGGCAAATCTCTTGCACTGAGCAATTAAAGCTTTTTTCTAAACAGAGACTATATCTAACCTTTATGAAACTGCCTCTTTTCTGCCCAGTGCTTTATATGCTACTTCCAGAGTTTCTAAGGGTATCACTGGCTTCCTCAAAGTGGCCACGTCTCTTGTTACCACCTACTCTATTATATAAAAAGTAGAAAGCAGATGCTCAGTCATACAGGAGAGAAGAAATATAGCTTTAGATAACAGTCTCATACAGAAACAGATAAGAATCAAGAAATACAAAAGAGATTTATCTGCAAATGATTCCCTTGCCAAATGTGATCCAAGGATTTGACATTTTACCTCTGAGGAGAACCACTGTTCCTGCGCCATATTTTCCCTGAATCCTGAAGGATAATCACTTCTAGGTCCTGTCTGCTGTTAAGCTCCCAGGGCTAAAGAGGAAAAGAAAGCTAACTAGAGGAGTGTTTTATGTCACGTCTACCATAGATCACCGAATAAATAAATATATACTATAATACTTTCCTTCCATCCTTCCAGGTATCAAAGCAAAGCCCTTCACATAAAAAAAAAGAAAAACTCCTCAAAAGGCATGCGCAGAACAATTCAAGTAGTCAATATTCAAAGCTGATGCAATCCAACAGATTTCTCAAAGGTATTCTATATTTTCTTGTACTGTTGAGCTCATGCTGAAGTTATAAGAACAGCAGGGATCTAAAACAAAACAATAGAAAGAGACGTCATCTCTTTTCCTTTGTCATCAACAACAGCAGTCAAACAGATCTGCAAATCAACTATCTACGACCTCCAGGTATTTTTTTTTAATTACTTTTAATAAGAGATAACAATGCAATAGTTTCCAAATACATTAGTAGTACATTCCCAATACTGATAAAATACATATTGTTGTCCTCGTAGTAGTTATTAAAAGCACAGGATATAGACATGATACTTTTGCTAATCATTATTGACACAAAAATTTCTTCTCCTGGATCTAAGAGAAAGTAGTTGCATACGTAATCCAGTGTTCCATAATTTCAGTGGGTTGTAGGCAGAGCTGGCAATGTCAGGAGCTGTTGATTCAAGCCTTTTACAGCTCAGCATACTAAGCTAGCTTTACTTTTTATGCCCCATGGTTCAACTTTTTGAGTTTGATCCCTGCTATCACCAAAAAAAACCCCTCAACCTCCAGGTGTTTTAACACAACTGAGCCCTGGGAGCTGTGGCAGAGCCGCTTTTCTCTCTCTCTCAGGTGAGGCCTTTGCTAGGCTTACATTTCTCTTTGAAAGACTGAGGAACAAATTGCGCCAGCTCAGCAGCCCAAGAACACAAATAAGCAAAAGCCAACATGCCGTAGACATGGACTTCAAAAACAGGTGTGATTGACCAGGTGACCTGCTGGAAACTGTCCCCACCAGCTTGAGAGAAACAGGCAGTGCTGGGCATGTTTTGCAGGCCAGAGATTATCAGGGTGTACTAGGTAGATAGCCTGTATTTATTTAATTTATTTAATTTCCTTCCTGGCAAACAAAGAAATGGAAAGAGAGAGAGAGAGAGAGAGAGAGAGAGAGAGAGAGAGAGAGAGAGAGAAATAGAGAGAGAGAAATAGAGAGAGAGTGCTTTGCTTCAGGTACTTTCTTTTTTATTTTATTTTTAATTTTTTTAAATTTAATTTTGTTTTTTTTCTTGTTTCAGAACTTTTGATTGTTTATTTATTTATTTTTATGGCGGGCTCAGCCTGCCCTGAGGGCGGGACTGGCACAGCACTTGGCGCTAGGGATCGAACCGTGGGCCCTGCAGCCGCCTAAGCTTTCCTAAGCAGGCGCTTTAGACCACTGAACCATCCTTCTGGGCCCTGCTTCAGGTACTTTCTAAAAACCAAAACTTAGCACATGACTTACCTGGTGGGATGAATGCTTGGAACTACACACGTTGAGTACCCTTGAAAGTTCTTACTAGAGTTAGGGCATCCTCCATGCTTGAATTATTTCATTTTGGAATTTTGTGTTGTGAGAATTATTGAATACATTTTTCTGCCCTTGCTAAAATAGGTGTTCCCTTTGGCGTGTACTGATTTTTGTAGCAGTCAATACTCTGTCGGTACCAGGTGCTTTGATCTAAATTCCAATTGTTGTGATGGCATTAAACAAACAAACAAACAAAAATAAATAAAATTGGGGAAGGAACTCAGGTCCTTAGGCTTACCAGGTGAGCACTTATTCTGCTGAGCTATTGTCCCAGCCTGCTGTTGTTAGTTAAATGAGGACATAGAAGCACCACTAAATCAAAAGCGCTTGTGATTTGGAAATGTTTCAATTTTACTAAGGCTTGCAGAAAGTAAAAGCACATTAGGTAAACACATTGAGATTTCTGTGAATTCTGTTATGGAAAAACAACAAAAGCACCCATCGCAGTCACACCAGGAAGAGATATGTGAATGCATTTTATAAACCACGAAGTGCAGATAGATGTGTATTGCCATGAAGTCACAATGTGAGCCTGTCAATGATTGCTAATATTTCCTTTGTTATAAAGGTGGTAGCTTCCAGTGACGTGAGATCTTCATTAACCGCCCCCCGCCCAATTCACAGAGTGGCAAGCCTATACGTAAGCCTCATGTGGTCATAGCACAGCCTTCCAGAGTTAAAGATGAATTCGTGGTCTGAAGGTGGGATTATGGGTGTGACAACCACACCCGCAGATAAGTCTAAAAGCAATCTAAAGAAGGGACAGAGGTTTGCGCTTGTTGCTGCTGCTGCTGCTGCTGCTGTTGCTCCTTCCTTTTGCTCTTGCTCTTTTGCTATTTTCCACCACCACGAACTGCTTCCCACTGCCATGCGCCACTCTGCCTTGGAGCCAGCTGATTATGGACTGAAACCTCCACTATCTCTGAGCTAAATAAACCTTTCCTTTCTTATTTTTGAATGTATAATATTTCTTTCCAGCGGTGACAGAAGAGTAACCAAGACAGAGCAGGAAATGGGGAATAAATATTTCCTTAAGTACATCTGTCAGGTCAGACAGCACCCTGAAAACATACTGTTTTATTTTAAGTTTTGAATCCATCGCTTTACTATCAAGAAATAGTAGAAAGGAAAAGAATGACAGAAGGAAAAGATGTGTAGGCAGAACATCAGTTTATCCCCAGCATAGTCAAATTTTAGTAACTTGCCAAATCTTTTTTGCAGAGCGTTGGTACATATATTCCATGGCTGTGTAGCAAAGCTATCTCCATGAATCAATGGTTTCTGAATTAGCTCTTAGCAAGACAGATAGAACACATTCAGAATTCCTCACCTCCCCTTAGGTCAGTGAAGCAATGCACCAGGTGAGGACCCTGGAAAATATGTTGAAGGCTTTTTGGGTGAGTATAATTAGAGCTGTGTCCTGTTGTCATAACAATGCAAATTACCCTGCCAAATTCATTAATAACATAACAAGATGGAAAAAATGTCATTCTTTTGTAGGAGGCTTTTTTCTTCTTTTAGGTTTAAGCAATATGTGTAGAACTTCTTGGCAGAGGGTAAAGGAAATGCTCCAGGGAAATATTTTAGGGAAAAAAAGAAATCCTTGGCGAAATTCTAAGATTTTGGTTTGTTAGATAAGGGATGTGAACTGAGTAGGAGATGAATTATTGTTATAGCCAAAAAGGATTTTTGAAAGGCCATAATAGAGAAGAAAACAGAGGTGTAGAAAAAGGTACTTCATTTAGCGCTTGCTACCTACATGATATTTGCTAGATTCCACATTTATTATTGTTGATACTACTAGTACCTCTAACTTTATGTGTGAAAATCTGAAATAAATAGCATATTATGGCTTAAAATCTAATCGTAAGCTCACTGGTGTGAGCAGCACTGTCAAATCCCCTTTCTACTCTTAATTATCTTGTGATGCTGGGGATTGATCCCAGGACCTCATATGTGCCATGTCAGTGCTCTAACCACTCCACTTCCAATCCCTTCTGACCCTCCTCTTCAAATCCATTGTCCTCAGGGAGTTTTCTGGTGACTAGAAGAACACAGTGAGCCTTCATTAAGTCTCCCCATGTACACTGAAGAATAAAACTGCAGGATTTCCTTAAATCAGTTGTTTCAGCGGTTGAAGTGCTTTTGCCAATTTAAAGTTGAACTATAACTGTATATCTTATCCTAGGACAAGAATGAATTTTTGTAAGTGTCTGAAGACATTCCACAAGAAACTATTCTGAAGCGGATTGTCTTCAAGGAGCTAGAGTTAAAAACAATTTAAAAGTGATTCTTTAAAGGCTAAGAGATATAATTCAGTATCTTTCTCAGCTTACTGATTTCCACTCCCCTTGTATAAATGATACTTAAATTTTAACTCTTTAATTCAATTTGCAGAATAAGCTTTATAGGTAGTTTTTAAACGTGGTCGTTCTGCCAACTAGAAAGTAGGTTCTGAGACTTTGCAACAATATCTTGAAATATAATCCTTAGAGAGTAAAGAGTAATAAAGATTTTCACACTTCCAGTGACTATTAAACAGTGCTGAGAGACGTGGAGTACAGAAATATTCCTGGGAAGGATCACACTCGGTCCTCTTGTCATTTATAAAATTCCGGTAACTGGGGGTACAATGCTGGTGTCACGCAGCACATGAATGAAGAAAGTGCTTGTTTTTAAACAAGGCATGCAGCAAAATAATGTCAAAATAGTGATTTCCAAGGTGTATTTATTTGTATTTTTAATGAAACAAAATTATTCCCAGCTGTGCAGTGTTCTCAGCCTGCTCATTAGTTTTTAATGAATCTTACAATAAGATGATTAATGCCACACTCTCGGAGGCTCTTGGCTGAGTGCTGTTGATTAAGCAATTACATTAATCCACTTTTGTTTGTTTTCTCGCAAGCTCAATGATGAAGGTAATTTTCCCCCCTCTGGAACAATCTCTCCAGAATTATTAGGCATGTGTGGAAAGAGTTTTACACACGTTTCCAAGGGCTACACTTGCTATTATTAGCCCACTTTAAACTGCAAGTTATAATCAACCTGTTTTAATCCACCTGATAAGTTTCATGGTATACCTTGGTTTAACTTCTCAGCTGAACTATTACCATCACCTACTGAAATGGAAACATCATCACAGTGTTTTGTTGTGGAATAGATTTTTAAAAACATAGTAAGAAATAATCAACCACTAGAAAAAAAAAAAAAACAAAACTTGTACTCCTTTGGTTTTCAAACTGATGGAAAGGTTGCAGGTCATAGTATCACTAAATGCAGTAGAGTGTGTAGTGAAAAACATACGAAGCTTTGTATTGAGTAAATTTGGTTGCCTTTGGCTATTCATTGGCCTGGTGTGATTTTACAGCGTGGGAAAAATATCGATTTTGGGCCTGAAAGACCAAGCAAAGATAAGTGGCTACTCTAATTGGAAAATCTCTGTAAGCTTCAGGCTGTAGCAGAGGTAGCTTGCCTCTGCATTTTCTTCTGAGGCCAAATGAGAGAGAAAGAAAGAGTTAGAGTTTGCATGAAACAAGTGATAGGATTAGATTTCATACTAATTTATCCCTATCTGTCTTCTCTTGGAAAAGAGAAAAAATGTCGAGTTCTTTATTCTTTCCTTTGCCTTATTGGATTAGACCAGGTCATTCAAATCTGGCAATATTCCACCATTCTGAATTACTAAAATGACAATTATGAATCCTTCAAACAGTGGCGATTGCAAGACAGCTAGGCTGCATGGCTTCTTATGATTGATTTCCTTTTATTACTGCCATTGCAAGACAGAATGTGGTGACTTTCCCAGACCCCTTGATCCGCGTTGCTCTCTTCTAGTTATTCCGGATTTGGATTTGAGTCACTGTTGTCACTTAAGCAAATCTGGACCTTCTGTGGGAGAGAACATCGGAGAAATGGTGATGGGCTGACAGCAAGGGGACCCTGACTGGGGAGTGGGGATGTTTTCTCTTCCTGGAGTTGTTGCCAAAACGAGAAGCACAGCTGTGTGGTGTGAGGAAAATAAACCGTCCAAGGAAAGATAAATGGGAAGTGAGGTCGTTTTGTTGAGGATTACAAACTCGCTTCATTTTGTTAAAAAATGCAACTTAAACCATCATGTTCACTTTTTAAATTGGAAAGATATTCAACTATCTATAGAAATACTTTTCTTCAAATGGCTCTGATATACAACTTAAATAAATGTGATATGGAAACGTGCATTATTTATATTCTACGCCAATGTGATTGTGTAAAAAATATATTGAAAGATACATGATTTGATCCTGAACTTAAAATTCAAAATCACAGAGTCCAAATCAGGTCAGTGTAGGGTTTACAGGTGAGCATTATATATTTTGAGGTTGTTCTTGTCACTTGGCGATCGGGTCCTTTTACTATGATACAGCTTTTTGATCAAGTTACATTCAGCAAACAAGGATTTATAAAATTTATATTTTCTTTACAGCAAATCAGTGACCTCAGTTGTTAACTTCTAAGCATAGCTACATAAATGTTACTATGAGAACCTGTACCTTTAAAATATGATATCTGTCTATCTATCTATCTATCTATCTATCTATCTATCTATCTATCACGTTGTGTGAGAACTATATCTTTTCTTTTTTTAGGGAAGAGTCTGTAGTGTGTCCAGGGTCTCACTACTAGATTGGACTCGGAGTGATCCTCCTGTTTACAGCCTCAAAAGAGCTGGGATTACAGTTGTGTTCCACCACACCTACTCTTAATTGCCATTTTAGTGCATCCCAGGGGCGGGGCTGGTATAGCAGGCCCAGAGTTCAAATCCCTGGTCCTTGTGCCTGCTTGCAGGCACTTTAGTCTGTTGACATATTTGGCCATGTTGTTCATACACATTTTCTTTTCTCTTAAAGGTGCTTTAAAATCATATTTATTTATTTTTACTTAGGAAACTATGTGCAAAAGTATTGTCTACTATAATGCAAGATTTGTAAACAAGAATAGCATACTGATCTATAAGGAAAATGAAGTTAATTTCAACTTGGAATTTGCAAACAAAATACTGATTATGTAAAACCAAGCATAAGCCTTTTATACCAGTGGCTGATTTTATAAATAATGGACAACAAATAGATTTGGATTTTTTTCACTCGTACTTTCTCAGTCAAACTTACAGTGAAGTATCTAAGAATTGAAATCTCTACAGTGTGGTCTCACTGTCTGGATCATATCCATGCATTTCTTGGGGGCATGTTCAGGTGTGTATTATGTAAACAAAATACGACAGACAGTGGAGCTAAGAGTTTGGATTTTTTTTTTTTTTAATGTATTTAGTACAGGGTCCATGGGATTTCATTACACAGATCAGACTCGTAGTGATTCTTCTGCTGACAGCCTCCCAAGAGCTGGGTTTACAGGTGTGTGCCACCATGCCCAGTCTCAAATCACTGTCTCAGCCCCCTCTGGGGGAGATGCCTGCATGGCATGCTGGAGACTCGAACCCCCAGACCCTTAGTCTGCCTAACCAGGCCATTTAATCTGCTGAGCTATCTGGCCAGCCCAAAGGTGTACATTTTATTTCCTATTTTTTCATCTAATCCTAATGTGTTTCAAAGTTGTAATTTCAGTATCTTTTAAAAAAGCGAATAGGAGAATGTCTAATTTTAGAATAATAAAACATTAGCCCAATACACAAGTGGAATAGTATTTCAATTAACAGTTATCTTACAGAATTGGCCTCTCAATTAAGCTGGTTAATGTTCAATCAGCCCCTGTTTGAAGATTTATGGTCTTTATATGTTACGTGTTTTTTGTAGGCATTAGCATGAAATTTAAAAGTTCTTGAAAGGCCAGCCAAATAACTCGGTGGGTTAAAGTGCCTACAAGCAGGCACAGGGGCCAGTGGTTTGATCCCTGGGCCTGCCATGCTGGCCCCACCCCTGGGGCACCCTGAGACGGCAATTGAGACTGGGCGTGGTGGCGCACACCTGTAATCCCAATTCTTGGAAGGCTGTAAACAGGTGGATCACTAGGGGTTCGATTTAGTAGTGAGACCCTGGACACCCTGTAGGCCCTTCCCTAAAATACAATCAATCAATCAATCAGTAAGGAAGCAAAATAAAAATGCTTGAGTCCTTTCTGTCTCCCATTGGTCTTCCCCAGACTCCCTTCTCTTCAGTTCCGTTAGTGTCCCAGGGCCTCTGTAACATATCACAACAAACTAAACCATCTATTGTGGCTTAAAGCAACAGACATTTATTCTCTCAGAGTTTTACAACTCAAAACTGTGAAATCAAGGTATGACCAGGACTGTCTCTTGACAGAAAGCTGAGGTAGAAAGTAGGTGTTGTCTTCCACCAAGTACCCCCATAGGTTACCATGCCTGTGAGCCTACCACCTGGGGGTAGTTGCTGTTGCTCACTTGTAGAGTCATCAGAATAATCCCTTCCTCTATTGACACATGCCGTTTCTCCTTATGTAACGTTGTTTTCCCATGGCTTTCTTATAAAGTTGTTCTGATAGAATCAGTTAGTCACTAAGAGTTGCCTTGGTTACTTTTCTTCTTATTGAAAAATACCTGATACCCAGAATTAAACAAGACCAGATTTACTTAAGTTACAGTTTGTGGAGGTTTCTGTCCATTGTTGACTGGTTCCAAGGAAGAATCACACATGGCAGAGGGGCCATGGTACAGGCCTGCAGAAAAGAGAAAAAGCAGCAAGAGCTAAAAGGAAAGGACAGAGAACAAGCCCTTCCCCTCCCCTGTCTTGTATGCAGGCTTCCTGCCCCCCAGCAGGTGTAGCACTCACACCCATAATCCCAGCGTTAGACCATGAGTCAACCAAAAACTCCTGAAGCCCATCCCATGACTGCATGAAGTGTTGGGGAGACATCTAGATACAAACTATAAGAGAGTGACACAAACTGATTAACTTTCCCCTCATTGTAATTAATCCTAATGATTCAGTGATCTTATTTCCAAATGATGTTGAATTGTGACATCTCAGCTTAGATAGAAATGTGGGGGAGGTGTTAGAGTTTGTTTCCAGTTGTTCCCCCCAAAGCCTCATGTAGTCATGGGGCAGACTTTCACAGTTTGTGATTAACTCATGATCCACTGGGATTATGGGTGTGAGTGCTACTGGGATTATGTGTGTGAATATGCCACCCAGCCTGGGGTATATAGTTTGAATGTGTCTCAAGGGAGACAGCCTTACTCTCTGCATCCATTGTCGCTATTACTTCTCCCTTTAGCTCTTGTTGTTTTGCTGCCTTCTGCTGCCATGAACTGCTGCCCTCTGCCATGTGCCAATCTGACCCAGAGCCAGCTGGATATGGGCTGAAACCTCCAGTAACTGTGAGCTAAATAAATCTTTCTTTCCTTCGTTTTGGGTGTCAGGTATTTGCCCCAGCAATGAGACAAAAGTAAGTGAGATGGGGGATATTTATTTCTTCACAATTTCTCCTTAATGACCTACTATTTAGCTGCCAACCCATTCAGCAATGAGTTGGTGATTTCTTTCTTACGTGATGACATGCTTACTACTCAGAGTGCTACCATTGAATTTCTGTTCTCCACTGGCCTTCTGGGGCTTTGTTCAGCAGACATGGGCTACAGCTGCCACCTACGTTCATTTTACACCCACATACTGTACTCTTACGTCTGTGAAATAAGTAATGCTTTTTCTCAACTGGGCACAAAGCCTTTTCTACTCTTTGCACATCTGTTGCAGTCAGAATGATGTCATCAAATGAATCAATATTCTGAAGGCAATCCAAAAATGCCATTTCCTTCCAACTGCATGATGGCATCAGGCAAAGGAGTTTACAATACTATGAAGCAAGACTAGACGTGTTTATCCTCACTCTTCCCAGTAAATCTGACAGGTTTTTTAGTACTCAGTCTAATGGCGATGAAACAAACACATGAACCAGTTCAAAGGCATTTTACAATATGCCGATATTCCAACATAGATACTACCAAAAAATAGCCACTTCAATAGAAGTTATTTAATTGAGTCATGGTGTTTCACTGTTATTCTCAAGAAAGCGCTAACATTTGCAGAGTTCTCTTGGTCATTGATGATACAGTGACAATCTCTTTTCCCTCAAAATGCAAAGATGTTTTTGATTTACTATCGAGACAAGGATTGGTCCTCCCAGCACTATAACGATTCTTATCATAATTGTTAGAAATGCAGGTAATTTCTCAACTGTCAAATATATCTCTTTTAGGTATACTTTTTGGGCGCCTGATGTAAGTGTTGATTTAAGTCTATGAATGTATTGGAGTCACTGTGATGCGGATCTTGGGAAGAGCTCATTAACTATGTGTTCCCTAAGTACTCCAAGTCCATCGGGGCCCTAGAGACACTTCTGGAACATGAGACAGGTCTTATTATGTAGAGGTCTTAAAGTCCTTGAAATGTTTGATAATGCATTTGTCATCCTGTTCTGACGTACCACCTGAGAGCAGGTCTCTTTGATGGGTGGCTTGCAGAGCTGAAAAGTAATTCAGATTCAAAGACTGGGGAGCCATCTCGATATTACATAAGTATAACTGACATTGCTTTCCTAATATCCACTTTTCACTTAATTAATTGCATGCTTAAGCAATAGGACTCCTTAATTGCATGCTTAAGCAATACTTTTGTTGGCAGTGAGGCAATTTCTACCTTGACAGTCTCCCAGAGTACAGGACCTCCTGGATCTTGCTACTAATTTGCTCTTACTCTGATAATTGTGTGCATTCACTGTTGATGGTGATTAAACAATTTTTCACTTCTCTTATTTTGGGATCCAATCAGTCCCATTGCCACCAGCAGCCAAATTCTGTGGCAGCATCTGCTTCCATTGGTGTTAGCCCACAGAGGAGAGGCAAAACAGGCTCACGGGCAACGTTGGAAACCTTCGCATCCATCTCCCTCCTGTTTGGGTCCTTCTGTGGGATACAGTAGGTGAAGATCTTGGCCACGCACATCACATCATTCTAGAAAGTGTGCTTCTCTGGCTCCTTGCCTTATTTCTCTTACTACTTGCAGACCATCTCCTCCTTCATTGTCAGGAATGGCACTCATAATGTGGTTAGTACCATTTTTCCAGCCCCCTTCCAAATGGTTAAATCTCTACCAAGGAAGGAGTCTCCAAATCCGTAGCATCATCACATCCAGCCTAGTAGTATTCTGTGTCCGGCGCCACAACACAAAGGCTTGAACGCCGGACTTAAGCTTGTAGACTTTTATTCAGTACAGCAGCCAGGATCTAACAAGACCCTCCACCCTTTTACATCTCTACCTCTTCTCACCCTCCAGCCTGCGCTTCCCTCATATATAGCACTTCGCCCACCAATCACCATCGCTCTCACAGTCAAATCTGATTAGTTACTACATCAGTTGC
>PVJA010017090.1:0-42283 GCA_004027025.1 Myocastor coypus | reverse complement strand
TCTTCTTCTTCTTCTTCTTCTTCTTCTTCTTCTTCTTCTTCTTCTTCTTCTTCTCTCAAATATCCCTAGTGATACAGAAGTAGGAAAAATCTGACAAAACATTCAGATTAATAGCCTTGGAAGCCGGGCGTGGTGGTGCATGCCTGTAATCCCAGCACTCAGGAGGCTGAGGCAGGAGGATCGGTGCGAGTTCGAGACCAGCCTGGGCTACAAAAGTGAGCTCAAGGCCAGCCTCAACTGCACAGTGAGACCGTCTCAAAAAGACAAAAAAAAAAAAAAAAAATAGCCTTGAAGATGCTCAGAGAGGTCAGGAAAAACATTATGAATATTGTGCCTGAGAAATATCATACCTGAATTTAAAAGGTGCAACAGCAGATTTGATAAAGCACATGAAAAAGTCATTCCACTCAAGGCCAATTTATTTAAAATTACTCAGTTAGAGGGGTAGAAATAAAAAATATAAAAGAATAAAGACATAAATACCTTCTGGGCCACTGTACAGTGGATCCACCTTGCTTTACCAAGTCACAGAAGATGGAGAAGAGGAAGGCGGGGCCTGAGAAACAGAGACAGATCTTACGTGGGGAAGCAGTGGCCTGAAGGGTCACCAATCTGGGAGGGATGTGGGTACCAGAATCAAGATGTAACTAGCGGGCAACTGCAGTTGTCCATGCAGAGTCACGTTGGAACCAAATAGCTGAAAATCAAAGACTTCCTGGGCCACAGAAGTGATTTGTCGCCTGAAAGGAAGCTCCCCTAAAACTTTCTGCAGCATCCCCGAAGCTTGACAAAGAGTAGGATGATGCATTCGCGGGCCTGAGGACCCCAGGATCCTTGCCGACAGGTGACACCGCATCTGGAAAAGCTGTCTTTTGAAAAGGGAGATGGTATAAAGATTTCCTGGCTAAACAAGCTTTCAGAAAGGGTAAGAGGAGCCGCCCAAGACAGAAGAATGAATGAAGGTTCAGAGCTGCCTGATATCCGTAGATGTGAGGACAGATGTGGGAGACACCGTGAGCCAGAGGCAGGGCTCGAACTTGCCTTGCTGACTGTTTTGTGCCGGAGTCTATGCATCTTGAAATGAGATGCTTTGGCTCACAATGTCCTTGTTCTACACCCACTACACAGAGGCAAATAGTATGTGCACTACAGGGAGCCATGTCAGGGCATCTTTATTCAAACAAGATTTTTCCTGCCAGAACTTGGGGAGAAGAGGGGTGTCTGTCCCTGAAGTGGCTGTTGGTAGCTTATTATAGATGCCTACGTTGCTCTGGGCCAGAAAGTCCCCCATGAGTTGGTGGACATTATCGAAGTCAAAATGTACCAACTGTGTCTCTTGAACACAGTAGCCTACAGAGTGTCAGCTGCAGAACCCCATGGTGCCATGGCCGACTGGGCGCTCCCTGAAGTCACAGCTTCTGTCTCAGTTACGCCCATGTTCTGCACCATGGCAAGCTGGACCACCGTCAGCCAGAGATGGCCTCTCTGCTCTGCAATCCCAGGACCGTGAGCTAGTGTGGCAACACCGTCTCGGTTGCCTTTTTCTTGTTGCTGGGACAACATATCCAACACCTGGAATTAAGGGAGGGGAAAATAGCTCATGAGCTCACAGTTTGTGGAGGTTTCAGTCTATACCTGGCTCGCAGAGAGCAGCAGTTCATGGGAGCAGAAAACAGCAAAGACCAAAAGGAGGAGGGGCAGCTGCTGCCTCTCTCCTCTCCTTATGTCACAGGCATGGGGTGGGGGTGTAGGACTCGCACACTGTCCGTGCCCTCTTCTTGCCCAGGATGAGGATGTTTACAAAGTAAGAACCCTGGCTGATTGCTGAGTCATCTAATTAGACTTCTAAGCTTTTCAAGTTTATGCTGTGCTGGTCCCAACCCCGGGGTGCACTGAGACAGCAATTGAGACTGGGCATGGTGGCGAACCCCTGTAATCCCAGCGCTTGGGAGGCTGTAAACAGATGGATCACTAGGAGTCTGATCTAGTAGTGAAGTCCTGAATGCCCTGTAGACCCATCCCTAAAATAACAAACAAACAAACAAAAACAAAAAACAAAAAACAAAACCAAATTTCTCAAGTTTAGAAGTATCAACCAGTAAGAAGGCCCACGGCCCACAGGCTCCACAGGGCTTTGGGTTGATGCAGACTGCAAGGCATTAGTGGTTCACTCAGACCTTGGGGTTCCTGCGACAGGCTGACCAGAAGGAGTCAGGGTTGGGAGAACATGCGACAGCCCCTGAAAAGGCTTCAGGGGGCTCAGTGATGCCCACCACCCTAACATGATCCCCGTTGCCTTCAGTGTTAATCATAAACTCTACTCCTAGCGGTCGGTCTCTGCATGGGCCTGGGTGCACCATGTGGCGCGTTCTGATCAACACGCTGTTCTGTCAGCCTAAAAGACGAGGTGGCTGATGGTAAAAGACTAAGTCACAGCTATCTTTCCAACAACAAAAATGTACTTACTGAGAGCTTCAACTCTATTTATAAAATATGGGATTCATTAATAGAAAACTTGATAGCATAATGTGTATCATTTATAGGAAAATATGGAACTTTCAGTATGGATTTTGGACATTTTGGAAAAACTCATGCACTGGGTTTTCCACAAAATTCTGATTATTTCATGTATCTTCCACTGCTCAAATATTTTTTTTTTTTTTAAATGTATTTAGTACAGAGTCTACAGGGTCTCACTATGCAGATTGGACTCATAGTGATTCTCCTGTTTTCAGCCTCCCAAGCGCTGGGATTACAGATGTGAGCCGCCATGCCCATTTTCAATCACTGTTTCAGTGCACCCTGGGCGGGCACGGCATGCCAGGGATCAAACCCAGTCCCTGTACTCTGCCTAAGCAGGTGCTTTAAACCACTGAGCTATCTGACTGGCTCTGAAATGTTCTTTATTACCACCATCATCGTTATTTTGTGCACGGTCTCACTATGTAGCTTGAACTCAAAGTGATCCTTCTGTTTTTCAGCCTCCCCAGCTCAAATATTCCGTACCTTGGGTGTAATGATCTGTTATTTATTTATTTATTTATTTATTTATTTATTTATTTATTTCTTGAGACCAGGGTTCGAACTCACGACCTTGCACTTGCCAGGCAGTCACTTGTGCCATGGAGCTATCTCCCCGGCCTCCCTGCTCTTCTTTTTAAAATCTGAAAACAATTTCATTCCTCCTCTCACAGTGCACTGGAAGCTGGCTGTTGTGGAATGAAGCATGGTAGAGCTATCACCAGAAAGAAACCAAAAAGTACTGGGAAGCAGAC
The DNA here is from genome assembly GCA_004027025.1 of Myocastor coypus. Classification (NCBI taxonomy): domain Eukaryota; kingdom Metazoa; phylum Chordata; class Mammalia; order Rodentia; family Myocastoridae; genus Myocastor; species Myocastor coypus. The sequence goes on along the minus strand of PVJA010017090.1, from coordinate 39,008 downwards.
AGCCTGCACCCAGGGTTCTCTCCTGTGAAGCCTCTGAGAAGCCTGATATTCATCTATAGAAAAGGATAATTACTCTAACTTTGCAGAGTTCTTGTGAATTTCAAGTGAGATAACATGCGTGGCCTCAGTGTGGGAAACACAATGTGCTTATGCAAGTGCTGGATGTTCTTGTAAGCTTCTTTTCAATGTCTATGTGGCAAATGCCATGCAGCAAGAAACCACATGAAAGAAACAGGAAAGAAATGCAATTTCTAATTTCTTAGGGCAGCGCTTGTTGCCAGCTTTGATGTGTACCCCAATTACCACTTTGGAGTTTTAGTTATACAGATTCACTCTCTATCATGATCAAGTGGAATTCTTTATCTTAAATCTATTATAATACAGTCATCTTAAGAAGCATATAACCCGCCACATTATTAAATTGAAAAGAATTCAGCAAATTGTTTGGGGGGGGGAGAGAGAGAGAGAAACAGAGAGAGATAGAGAGACAGAGAGACAGACACAGAGAGGAGAGGAGAGAGAGGAGAGATAGAGAGGAGAGAGAGAATCTCTCTTTTGTTTTTGGCTTTATTCAATGTTTGTAAGAAAAATAACTTGGCCAACCTAAATCTGGAGAACAGAATAGACTTTATAACACTCCTCATGTACTTACCACATCCTAGAAAAGTATAACCTTTGCGTCATGAATGTTTTAGGTTGTATCTCATTTATCCTCACTCTTAAACTATCTGTTCTTTTTTAAATTTTAATTTTAATTTTTTTTGAGACAGGGTCTCGCTGTGCAGTTCAGGCTGGCCTTGAGCTCACTTTTGTAGCCCAGGCTGGTCTCCAACTCACACCGATCCTCCTGCCTCAGCCTCCCGAGTGCTGGAATTACAGGTGTGCGCCACCACGCCCGGCTATCTGTTCTTTCTTTAAAAAATGAGCCACAGTATATTCAATCCAAGGTCAATTTGTTGTTAGATTTAATATAATTTTATAATGGCAGGCAAAATTAAAAACATTTAAAAATGCCAAAGACATGAGATAAATTTTCCGGTGCTTTGTTTTGAGTTTTGCTGTAATCTGTTCAATTGTGAGATATAATTAATGCTTAGTAACTTTGACAGTTGTCTGCACTGTGGAGGGCACAATTAGCATGTGGAGACAGGCGTTTGGGTGCAGACCTGGAGGTACAGAGTGTATCCGGGTCGTTCTTCAGTAAGCTGTAAGGGAGGCTTTCCCTCTGTAGTCATTTGAGTCACGCAGGCAACCCCAGGATTGCGAAATGATATTGAATAGCTAGAAGTAAAACAGAAGAGCCCATTACGGAATGTGTTATTGGAAGAAGCGAGTAACTTCACACACGAATGATAACTACTTCCTCAACAAGAGAGGTGCTTTATGGGACACAGTAATCCTGAAATATGGTCGCAACCAAGTGTGAACATTCGCAGAGAGATAAAAGACTCATTTCTTCTCTAACACTGCATTTCATTTCCCGTCTTTCCTCCTGACTTTCAACAGGACTTGAAATGCCTCCAGAAATCTTCCTCCCCCTGAACAAAACAGCCTTCTGTGTATAAGTAGGTACTGATAAATTTTCATTGCTAACTGTGGTTGACATTTGGTCTTAACTCATGGAGGCAACTCTCGGATAAGTAACATCAATGTTAAATGATGCTAAACTCCCTAGGTAGAAATTTTCCTTCCTTGGCCTACAGGGGAAATAGAAATGGAATAAGAAATGAAAGGCTGCATACCCCTGAGCAGGGAGATTACATTGAGATACAGTTATCCGGACTCAGGGAGCATGCCACGAATGTACCAGCTGGTACCCTGTTGCTGAGATAAAGAGAAGTATAAGGTTAAGGGAGATTGTAGAATAAATAACAAGAATGGCCAATACACAATTGAACATTTATCAGGAGTTTCTAGAGAGATGCAATCGGATGAACAGGCACCTGCACCAAAGAACTTGCTGTACTTTCTTGAACAATTCATTTGATTTCTTAAAAGACAATTGAAATAGTATTACCTTGACACTTACCATAGGTAACAGTAGCAATTTGCAATGCTATATCATTTTTTCCATAGATACATTACAATTGGATGCATCGATACTAAAATAGCTATTGGTGCCTACTGAGCATGCAAATGATTTTGTGTGTGTGTGTGTATGTGTGTGTGTGTGTGTGTGTGTGTGTGTGTGTGTGTGTGTATGTGTTTGAGCTTATTTGTATTTTCTAAATTCTGGACAATAAAGAGTTTTCTATTGTGATGTTAGAGATCCAACCCAATAGAACCTTCTCCACTACACTATACCCAGTCCTTACACTGGTTTTACTTTTAATTTTTATCAACTTTTCCAGTTCGTTTGGACTCAGAAAATTTCCCAGCATGTTGCACTTCCAGCGAGAAACTCAGGGAGGTTCCTGAGAGGGCGACTTGAGACTGGGTGTGGTGGTGTGTGCCTGTAAAAAGAGCCTAAGCTTTTCTTTCCCCTTTTCTTCTAGGCCAGTGGTTCTCAACCTTCCTAATGCCGTGACCCCGCAATACAGTTCCTCATGTTGCGGTGGCCCCAAACCAAAAAAAATAATTTTGGTGGCTACTTCCAAACTGTAATTTTGCTACACTTACAATTCGGAATGTAAATACCTGACATGCATTATGTATTTGTTCGACCCCCGCCCGGGTCGCGACCCACAGGTTGAGAAGCACTGTTCTAGGCATAGCTGTGGGGTCAGCTCCTTCTCCCCTACAGGCTGTGTCTGAAATGATCTGCGATGGGGCCAGCTCGACAGGTGTGGCCGCTGTGTGGAGACACAAGAAGTAGTGTGGAGGGAGTCCACACGTTCTCAGCCACAAACCAAATCTCCCTTTCATTCAGAACTTGTTACTTCCAACCATGTGTTGCTGTTATAAGGATGGAAGCCAATACATTTGCTGTTCGGTTTTGCTTTCTATTCTCTGCATCTTTCAACAAATATGCGCTGCTCCTGTCTGATTAGTTTCTATATCATTTTGGAAATCCGTACTGTGACCCCACTATGATTTTTCCTATAAGGATTGTTATGGTTTGTGTCTAGCTGTCCTGCCCAAAGCCTCGCACAGTCATGGGGTGGCTTCTAGAGTTTGTGATTAATTTGTGATCCAATGCTGGGACTATGGGTGTGAGTGTTACCCCTACGCTGGGGCAGAGAGCCTCAGTACAGTGTACAGAAAGCATAGAGGCTGGCTCGATGCCTCAGCCACCGCTCCGCCCTTTGCTCTTTGCTGTTTTCCACTGCTTGAACCGCTACCCTCTGCCTTGTGCCCCCCTGCCTTGGAGTCAGAAGAGTATGGACTGAAACCTCCCACAACTGTGAGCCAAATAAACCTTTCCCTCCTTGATTTTGGGTGTTGAGTATTTTGTCCCACCCATGAGAGAAAACTAAGCCAGACAAAGATATTCTTACTTAGGTCTTATATTTATTTATACATCAAATTGCTTTGTAAGATATAATAATTCTCTACAAACAAATTAGACATCATATGAACTACATCACTAGAGAAAAGAAATCTAAATCTTTATGCCTACCAAGTATTGCTGAGGTCGGCTGAGTCTGATGTTTTAAAGACTCAAGGATTGGATTTTGAGATAATCCATGGACTGGCTAAGCTATCCTAGGCAACTGCTTAACCTTTCTCTCCTGAAGTACGATTACACACCATAGAGGAATAATCATTCTTGGCTCGTGGATGGTTAGTGAGAATCCCATTATTTAATGTACATAAATCATTCAGTACTAATATTAAAATCCAAGTTAAAGCAATTATTTGCCAACTAGATTGGGATTTCTGAAGAGATTTCTGTGAAAATAAATCACGCAGTCAAGTTGAAGTCTTCATCTACTTCGGCTAATATCACTCATAATGGAATTCAAAATCAAACACTCAAACTGTATTATTGTAAAAAACAAAATTTAATGAAAGCTATTTTTTTTTAATGTGCTTACACATTTGTGTTTTAGGTCTATAATATTTAGGTATGTTACTTTACTTTTTCGGTATTTGCTATAGGGTCTCACTACTCAGCTTGGACTCATGGTGACCCTCTTGTTTTCAGATCCTCTTGCAATCTCAAGAGCTGGGATTACAGGCAGGTGCCACCATGCCTGGCCTCGGTGGGCAGCTCAGCATGCCTGGGGGAGGGGCCAGCACAACATGTGGTGCTGGGGATCAAACCCTGGTCCTTGTGCTTGCCAAATCAGGCGCTTAGTCCACTCACCTTGCTGGTCCATATTTAGGCATGTAGCTTGAAATATTTTGACCTAAAAAGGAAAATGTATTTATAACTTTTTGGGAGATGGTGTTGAAACTGGGAGTTCAGAGTGTCCAAAGACCAGGAAAGGGTTTTTAAAAATGCCAGAAATGCAGAATGGGTTGGTCAATTAATTAAATCAAGTACTTTATATAATTTAATGCTATCCAACTCTTAAATAAGAGTCATGGAATAATAGTTTATCACATAGAAATGTTTGAGCGGAATAGGAAAATGATAACTTGAATCATATGGTGTCATTATTTATTTATTGAATATGTATTTAGTACAGGCCTACAGAGTCTCACTCACAGATCAGACTCATAGTGATTCTCCTGTTTTCAGCTGGGATTAAAGACGCTGAGCACCATGTCTAGTCTCGGTCACCATCTCAGCAGGACCTGGGGACGGGGCCAGCACAGCATGCTGGGGATCGAATCCTGGCCCCTGCACTCTGCCAAAGCAGGTACTTTAGTCCAGTGAGCTATTTGACCAACCCTGATTAATTTTTTTTAATAAAGAGATAATAACAGAAGTCGCTGCACTGATCTATCAATGGCTGTATCTGTCTTCGGGTAGTAAGGGTACTTTTTAATTAGTGTCTTTTATTAAGTTGTATTTTCTAAATTTTAGGCAGTGACTATAGAATGTTTTTAAATTTACTCTGCTAAGATAAACTCAGTTTTTAGCAGAGAAAAATAGAAATCAGGAGAGAATGATTTGCAGCACCCGTTGGGCGTTTCCTGGCTCCTGTCCCTTCCTGTGGCCTCACCTGCTGACCGCCTTGCTAGCTGCGCCTGGTTTCCTATCTCTGCATGGTAAAGCTGGAGGCATGCCCTCTGTTCACCCTGAACAGTGGTTCAGTGGGGCCCAGAATTTACAGTAGATTGATTTTTTTTTTTAGAACTTTTAGTATCTGATTATTTCCTGTCCTATTTCGACACGAAGTTGCTCTCGGTTCAATATAAAGACTTGTCTTGCTACGTTCACTTTTTCTCTGGCAGCTTTTAGCTCTGACGCTCATCCCTGATCACGGGTGTCAAGTGCGGCGCTCAGCTCGCTCCTCAAGGCGACAAGCGTACCTTGGGTTCCAAAAATTAGACATTCAATGTGAGAAAATTCTCACGTGCATCACAAAAATGTTTCTCCTTTGCAATCCCTGAAATGTATTGCCAGAACTTCTAGTAGACAGTTTAAAGGAGCCTATGATGTGCTGTCTACATTTCCTAACTTTTTCATTGTTTACAAACAATGGGCTTAATTTCTGTGCGTTCTTAAGCACCATATGTTTAACTGTCTCCAGATTAGACTTTATCCTATCAAGCAAACCTTAAATTTTTTCATCTCTGTCTCCCTCCTCTCCTTTTCTCTTTTCGTCTCCTCTCTTCTCTTCTCCTCGCCTCCCCTCCCATATTCCTCTCTCCTCCATCTCTGTCTCTGTGTCTCTGTCTCCATGTCTCTATGTCTCTGTGTCTCTGTGTCTCTCTGTGTCTTTCTGTCTGTCTCTCTATTTCTCTCTGTCCCCCATCTGTCTCTCTTTCTCCTGCCTCCCCCAAACCCCTAGGAATTGAGGCAGGACCTTCACACTAAATCCCATCCCATTCCATGTCATTTAAAAAAACAAAAAAAAAAACCAAACATATTGAACCAAGATCTTGCTAAGTCGCTATTGCCCTGGCTGGGCTCAAACTAGGAGTCCTTCAACCTCAGTCATTCACAGTCCTGGTATCATGTATGGCTCATGGCACCACATTCAGTTTAAGCTGTTTTTTTTTGTCTTTTTGTCTTTTTTTTGAGGCAGGGTCTCGCTATGCAGTTCAGGCTGGCCTTGAGCTCACTTCTGTATCCCAGGTTGGTCTCGAACTTACACTGATCCTCCTGCCTCAGCCTCCCAAGTGCTGGGACTACAGGCGTGCTCCAGCACGCCCGGCTAAAGATTGGTGGGTTTTTTTTTTGTTTTGTTTTGCGGGACCGGGATTCAAACTCTCAACCTTGCACTTGCCAGGCAGGCACTTGTGCTACAGAGCTATCTCCCTGCCCCAGTTTAAGCCTTTGAGGTTAAACATTTTTTTCATTCCCAAGATTTTTAATATTTTCTGTATGTTTTTGGTATGTGAATTTCTACCTGTTTTCCATTTATCATATCTCTTTTTAGTTGAAAAATAGCTAATGCTTCCCAACATCCTAAAAATAGTTAAACTTTTTCTTAGACTCATAATTTTTTTATTTTTTAAGAGTGGTTTGCAGTTTGCTTGGCTTCTTTTTCAGTATTACCACGTGCTCTGTGGGCTCACGTTCCTGTCTTCTGTTGCTCCTCCTCCTGCCTGCATAATAAGAACCCTGCATGATCCTCTGACATCTGAGCCAAACTATTGGGACAAAGACTCTCGGGAACTCTGACCTGTGGAGATGCGGACGGACTCCCAATCCCATTCTTGGTGCTTATGGGAGATTCTGGTGAAACTTACATGCTGATAGCTTGGTTTTCTGTCATCTTTCTGGACTGCTGGCCAAGTCAGGCTCTCAGCTGGTACTCTTTCTTCTGTCTGTCTATCTATCTACTCATCTACCTAATCATCAATCATCTCTCTCCTCTGTAGCTACGTCTGTATTAAACCTTTCACAGTTATTCTCCAGCAAGTCATGTCGATTTCGTTTGTCCTATAGATATGGAGCTGCTTCATTTCTGAACTTAGATCTTGGCCAGCCAGCAGTGTTAGTTTCAAATTTCTCTGTTTCTTATCTAGGGAGATGTTTGTCCTGCTTTGAACTTGCCTCTACATTCTGGTCTATTTATTATTTTCTCTGTTGTAGCTCTGTGCTTGAGCCCAGGAAAGAGTGACTTGGTGTGAAATTACAGAATTGTCCTGAACAAACAGCCTTCACTGTTTTCAATAAGAAAACACAATAATAAAAGATCAGACTAAGTCCTTTCCTTTGAAAGGTCACATCAACTGACAGTTACCTGCATTCTGTCTTTGAGGAGAGGAAGGAACGAGTTAAACAAGTCGCTGAGAGGTGCCTTCAGGACTTTGCACTCTGATATGTGGAAGCATTGATTTCTTTGGCTTTTCCTGTCCCTGGTTTGTTGTGTGTTGTCTGTATCTGTCTCCTGTTTTTCCAGTGGTATATTTAAAAAACCTGTAGGTGGTTTTTTTTTCTCTCTTCCAGAGAGAAACAGAAAGCATGGATAATTTTCTTTCTAAGGCTCTGTTGGATTTATCAAATTTGCGAGGTAGGACTCACTGGCCTTAAGCCACAGTGAATCAAACCTTTGAAAGGCTCATTACGGCGTGGAGCCAAAAGCCAAGGCAAGAATCTACGTGGAAATGTAGCCTGCAGCCGAGGTGCAGGGGCGGTGCGGCAGAGCGCCAGGGACTTACAGGGAGTGTGGGACTGCCGCAGAGTTGGTGGCAGGAGCGCAGGCTTGCGCAGGTGTTCCACACCATGTGTGTGCTTTTGGTTTGTCACCTGGCTTGGCTGTTACCCAGCCAGGAGGTTAGAATCTTTATCTTAGACTTCGGCTATGTTTTCGGTTTCTTTGCCACAATATTCTCTCTCTCTTTCTTTCCCTGTGCCCTCTCTCTGTTAGTTTTTTTTTTTTTTTAAACAAATGCAAAAATGAGTTCTCTGTAGGGTTAACTTGAAATAGAGGTAGCAGCTAAGTGAATTTCTAGACTAATAACTATGGAGTTTCTAACCAGTAATTATTTGCCTTCACGTTTACCAAATTTTAAATTTTTTTTTTTTTTCTGTGAAGATGATTTTCATGTTTTGAGCTGATCTCTATGCTTTTGTCTCTTCCCGATTTTTCTTTTTCTTTTTGTTTTATTCACTTTTAAATTTTCATCAGCTACTCTGAAGACATAGTATGCGTGTTATGTGCCATCTGAGAACTTTTATGTAAATGGATCTTGTTAGAGTCAGCACTCTAGGATGGCGAGGGGGTGAGTTCAGCTCTGGCTGTGCGTTGGGGAGGGACTCGGTCTCCATGTTGGGCCAAGGAGCTTCGCCCTTGGTGGTGCCTGACCTGCCTGAATGCAGGAGCCGGGATGGAGACTGAGCATCAGTAGATGGCAGTAAAGCTTCGCGCCGAGACGGAGGCGCAGAACAGCTGGTCCCCACACAGATGAACCTGGGATCTAATTAATTGTTTTAGCTCCCTGTTTGTAACTGAAAATCTAAAGGAATATATTTCAAAGATTATACCCTAGGCAATGTGGGTGGAATTGGCCAGAGATATACAGCCGTCCGGATCAGTTCACATACCTGATACAACAGGCACTGCTTGATGAGCAAATTTATGAAACTCTTGTTTAAGAAGATTATGATTTTCATACATCCCCCTGGCAACACAGCCGTATTTCTTTAGAATGTCAGCACACCTTAGCGAAGCCCAAATGCTGTAAGAGTGTAAAAACTTTATCAGGCACGCAGGCCCAAGGGTCAGACGCTTGGTCAAACAAGAGCAACTTGAAGACACCAGAGCATCCTGAAATGCCTCCTTTTATTTAGAGTAAGAGGAGTAGACCAGCTGGCCATGCAGTGAGCACCCAAAGCAGCCTGCGACCTCGCACACGTGCCTGACGTGAGTGCTTCCTGTCTCTGCGTGACAGCGCTGAGATGCTTATGGGCGTCGGCTCCAGATATTTGAACAGTTGTAGGGCGGTCCCTTGTACCAGGTAGGCGAGTTTTACTTAGCTTTCTCTGAAATAAAGAAAGTCTGCATATACTTCATGATGAATGACAGAGACAGCCAAATTATTTTCCCTGCAAATCACTGCTGCTAAGCAAAGGTTCTGCGATGACTGCTGAGGAGAGCTGAAACAGGAGCTTCACTCGCTCCTTGGACAGTCACACAGGTTGGGAAGGCTGTACGCACCTGGCCATCGTGAGTACCGGAGACTTTCCAAGGAGTGTGATGTTCCTTCTTGGTGCACCATGCAATTCCTGGGTGAGCGACACCCACATTTCATGGTCTCCAGGAGGTGCCTTCTGCCCATGTAAGCAGCCCCGGTTCCTTGTTTTCTGTAGCTGGGAAGCACGGTCACACAATGACCCTACAACCGCGAAGTTTAAATTGACATCTAGAAGCATTGCCTACTTACGGATTGATTTCTATTCTTATTATGTTTTAACCAGACACCCAGCTTTGACCTTGATGAGCATGAGGAAGACGACTTTGGGGTTGATATAGTGGCTCATATGTTGGGTCAACTTGAGAAGTGAAAAGCTTAATTAAATCACCACCACCACCCTAGGAGGACCCTTCCGAGTGCATGGAGGGCCCACCCCAGAGCGACTCAGCACTTAGAGGATACCAAAGGGAACTGAGGAAGGATGGGAGGTACCTCTCCTTGGAAGAGCTCTCATCTTTGTGTCAGCATGGGAGGAAGGAGAGAGCTCGCTAGAAGCTGCAGCTGTGTCTCCTTGCTTTGCTCTTTGCTACTTTCCACCACCATGAATGGCGGCCCTCTGCCTTTTTTTTTTTTTTTTTTTTTGTCTTTTTGAGGCAGCATCTTGCTATGCAGTTCAGGCTGGCCTTGAGCTCACTTTTGTAGCCCAGGCTGGTCTCGAACTCGCACCGATCCTCCCGCCTCAGCCTCCCGAGTGCTGGGATTACAGGCGTGCACCACCATGCCTGGCTTCGAGAGTTGATTCTTGACAACTAGTTCAGTTTCTAATGGATAACTGTTTCTTAAACATTTCTAGGTAGCATTTGACAGCTCACTTAGTTTTATTCTTTATTTTTTATATTTAAAATAAATGTAAAAAATAAAATAAATGTATTTTGTGCAATTTTTATTATTTATTTATTTATTTATTTATTTATTTATTTTTGTGTTTTTTGAGACAGGGTCTCGCTATGCAGTTCAGGCTGGCCTTGAGCTTACTTTTGTAGCCCAGGCTGGTCTCGCACTCACACTGTTCCTCCTGCCTCAGCCTCCCGAGTGCTGGGATTACAGGTGTGCACCACCATGTCCAGCTTTGTGCAATTTTAATTGTAATGATTTCATAAAGAATTGACACTTGGAAATAAGAATGTTACATATGCATATTCCATATATTTACTTTGAGCAAATATTTTTCAAAATTGAAGTACAGCTAAAATATTAGGAAAAATTGTGGAACCTTTTTAATCTGTGTTGAAAATGTAGCTAATTTTTCATCTGATTTTCTTTTTCTTTTTTATGTTCTAGGGTAATAATAACACTAAGCTTCTCTTCTGGAGGGTTAACCACTTAAGTTTGCAGACCAAAAAATTAGAGAAAAAGAAGGGCTACAAGGATAGCCAATATTTTGGCCCTAGACCCTCAAGGTCAGTAGGACTCTAGACATAAGAGAACCTGTGATGTAACATCCTATAACTCAGTGGTATCCCAAATCTTCTGTTCAAGAAAACTATGGACATTCTATTAATTATTGTGGCTGTCCTACTTTTTTTTAAAAAAAATAAAACATATTTCTTAAAAAAAGAAGATGATTATGGGACTACAGAGGAAAGGGGTGACGATATATAGTGTGCCTAAGAAGAGTCACCTAGAGAGAAAAACGTTCCCTCAGGCTTTCATAGAGAGCAAACTGGTCAAGCAATGGCCGTCACTCATCCAGATGGCTGACACTGGCAAAAGCTCCACAAAAAGCTCGTGTACATGGTTTCAAGGTAAATCTTGAGGAGGTTCAGCTGACCTTGAGAGCCCACTTAGAGCAAAGGCATTTTGAAGATTGCCAAGCTCAACCTTACTCTTGCCATTTCGTTGAGATGTCCATAGAAAAATCACACGTCTTTATAATCTATCAGTGCAGAGCTCCGTGTGGAGCCAATCTACTCTCCTGATGAATGCAGGCTTCAAGGACTGCACGTCTAAAAACCTACAAGCGTTCAGTATAAAAATAGACCTAACAATGGGTTTCACACTTCAGGTGCTATGCTGACTTGCTCTGTCTGTTGTTTAATAGCTTTGACGCAATTCATAACCAGTTCCACCAAGTCACCAGTCAAGGCTCAAAAGTATTGATCAGTGATCCTTTCTTCATCAGTATCTGACCTCAGCCAGGTAGATACTTTGGTGGAGTAAAGTTCTTGAAGCCAAGAAACCATATGGAAAATTAGATAATGATGAAATTGCCAAACTTGAGCATAATACAATTTCTGATGTTTTTGGTGTTGGAAATTCACTTCCCTTAGGTTATAAGTGAAGTTGGAAGCAATTTTTGCCCAAGAAAGGCCGTTGGTACCCTTGTCCTTTCTTAGGTACGTTACAGTGAGGGATGCTTGCTATAAGACTGCCTAATAGTAATGGAAGGTGAATAGTTTTCTAAATACTGTAGTTTCTGTATGACTAGTTCTCTGTAGGAGCGATTTTCCTGGAAATGCATTTTAAGTAAGACTTATTTAAAAGGCAGAAAATATTTCAATGTTAAAATACTTATGTCATCTTATGTTCAACCCAGGGAAGTCCAACAATTTTAGATTTTCCTTGCCAATATGGAGAAAGAGTAGATCCGCAGAGAGGCAAAGATTTAAATTTCAGAGGCACTTCCTAAGCAATGTCATAAATATTCTCATCACTCTGAGTATCAAAGGCCGGATGGGAAGCAGCGAACCCCTCCTCAGATCAGCACCTCTTCGGGTTTGCTTTTCTCTGCCAATGAGTGGACTATCTCTACGTGTCTTTCCTCAGCTTGTTTCATTTACTTTGATCAAGAATGTCAATTTTCCATGCAGATATGTAGATTTTCTTCATGGATTCTGCAATGCTATGTGTACTTTTCCCCCCTCTATCCAGCCTTCCCATATTCTTTTGCCAAATATCACCTTCTTGTCTTTAAATTTTTCTATAGAAATAGAGAAAAAAATTAAGTTATATCCTTAGCTCAATAAAATTTTCAAGGAGCTGGGGAGATAGGTTGGCAGTCTAAACACCTGCCCAGCAAGCACCAGGGCCTGGTTTCCATTCCTGGCAGAGCATGGCACATGGGCCCAGAACCAGAGAGCCCCTTGCCAGCTCTGAAACTGGGCACGGCGGTGCATACCTGTAATCCCAACCCTGAGGAGGTTGAGACAGGGTAATCACTACAAGTTTGAACTGTGTAGCAAGACCCTGTATCAAATGAATGAATGAATAAATAAATTAATGAATCAATAAATACAAAAATAAAAATTGCAAGTTGGTGATAGCCTAGACAGGGAAAATTTTAGAAATTCAACCAACATTAAAATGGAATGGGTGGACACCTGCAACTGAGGTGTATTGGTGGGAAGCATCGTGACCATCCCGTCTTCTAGCTGGAGTTCATGTCTTATGGAGGTCTTGGCGACAGCGTTCCTGCTCTAGAGACTGAAGGGAACTTAGCTGAATCGGTGACGGTGCTGAGGACAGAAATGCATTGCTTTGCATTCTTACAGTTGAGAAAATAAATCGCCAGAGTTTTTTCTAGGAAGAAAAACAATTACACTAAAATGTTTTCGAATTTTTCCACACTATGATATGCAAGATACTCCAAGGGGGACAAAGAGTGGATCAGCTCATGCAGAGAGAAAAATCACCGGCAGACAGAGATGCTTCGAAGGTTTTAAACTGATTGATGCAAATAGCTAAGTCATTGTAAGGCTCACTGGCTGTAAAATCAGAATGAAATTTAGTAAGCTCTAAGATCTATCATCTGTGTTAATTTATTCACATCATTTCAATAAAAATAATTCCAAATAACTTTGATATAAAATTAAAGAAGTAGTGAGAAATGGAAGAAAATGGCCTTTTAAGTAAAATAAAGCATAAAGGAAATTGGTCTTTGGCAAATAATTCTCTTTCTTTCTTTCTTCCTTTCTTTTTGCATATTACGGAGGGGTCTACAGGGTGTTCAGTGTCTCACTATTAGATGGGACTCTAGTGATCTGCCTGTTTATAGCCTCCCAAGAGCTGGGAATGCAGGTGCAGGCCACCACGCCCAGTCTCAATTGCTGTCTCAGCACGCCTGGGGGTGGGGCTGGCACTGCAGGCAGTGGGATCGAAACCCCAAGCCCCTGTTCCTGCTTGCAGGAGATTTAATCTGCTGAGCTATTTGGCTGGCCCTGCAAGTAATCTTTTTTTTTTTTTTTTTTTTTTTTTAAATTATATTTTTTTCTTGTTTCAGAACCTTTGTTTATTCACTCATTTTCATGGCCGGCTCAGCCCGCCCGGAGGGCAGGGCTGGCACCGCATGTGGTGCAGGGGATCGAACTGCGGTCCCTGAAGCTGCCCAAGCTTCCCCAAGCGGGCGCTTTAGACCACTGAGCCATCCCGCCGGGCCCCTTGCAAGTAATCTTAAGTACGAAAGACGATGATCCTTTTCCCTTGCAGATAGAATGGTTGTTGAGCAAGTTACCGGTTGGGGACACGGAGCACAGGAAGCCAGGTCCTCCATGGCCGTCACAGAGGATCAGGGGGAAAGCCCTGGTCGTCTCCTGAGGGACCCTTCTCGTGGCAGTCGGAGCGAGTGTAGCAGCTACCAACGCCCTGTGGCTGCGTCCTCTCCCTAAGACCTCGGTGCTTCCAGGCTGCCCTCAGACAAACAACTGGTGACCTCAGCTCTGAGCGGTATGTCTGCTGCATAATGCCCATGAAACATACCCTGGCTGAGAGGAAGTCAGGCAAACAGGGTTATCATCCCGAAACAGAATCCTAGAGTCAGTTTTCTTTTTTTTTAAGAACCATTTTCTTCGCCTGATAGTGGGAAGACAACTTGCTGTGGTGATAAACCCAGCCCTGACTTCACTGTGTGTACCTTGCCTAAGAGGCTGAACTACGCATACTCTTCTGGATACAACTCCCCACCTCTTTCTGAACTTTTTTTTGTGTTCTCTCCCACATACCCCGTGTGGAGTTATTTTTCATGAGAAATAGTGTGTTGGAAAGTCAGTGATGGATTGCGCGGCTATCCGGTACCATTTGGTTTACAACTATGTCATGTGTGGAAACCTCAGTGTTAAGTTGGTTGTCATTTAGTTCTGCAAAAAGATTTAATGAAAGGAGGGACAGAAGGAGAGAGACAGAGAGACAGAGATTTCATTTGAAAGCATAATCAGTGTGAAATTTCCTTTGCAAAGCAAATTAGAACACGGTTGGCACCTAGGTCTATTATACAGTCGTGTTGGGAGCGTAACAGCACCAGGAACAGGATCTGTCTTTGTATGTTCAGTTTCTTGGTTGCGGATTTTTTTTTTTTTTCTTTCTAATTGAACCCACATTGGGCTGGCGAGATAGCTCAGTAAGATAAGCACTTGCCTGGCAAACACAAGGACCTGAGTTCAATCCTCGGTCCCGCAAAAACAAAACAAAACAAAACAAAAACAGCAAAAAAACTAGACTCACATCCCCTAAAATGCCTACATTGTGCTTTTATCTGCATATTATTTTTATGAGCAGAATAAAGTAATACTTTTTAAGTAATGTAAGTTCTGCAAACATGGTATATACCTTTTGTACAACGTCACTGCTGCCGTTTGGTTTAGGTGACATTGGTTTAGGTGACATTTCCATTTCTCACATGCTGAAAGGTGATGAATCGCGAGAAAGCAGTCCTGCCCAACTCTGCCAGATCTCAGAATCTGCAAACGTTACCTTATTTAGACAAAGTCTTTGCAAATACGTCCACACTAAAGATTTGAAGAAGAGATCATCTCGGATGATCTCTCTGGGGGTGTCCCAGGGGGTGTCACAAGTCCTCTCATAGGGGACAGAGAGGAAAGGGGAAATTTGAGATGCAGACAAAGGAGAAGCGGAAGTGAGGGCGGAAGCAGCCACAAGGCACAGAAGATGAAAAATACCCCAGTGATCAGAGGTCAGCAGAACCGCAGGCGCCGCCCAGGCTCCCCACCTAGCGCCTACGGGGTCCCTACAGACATGTGAAAGGGCAAAGGCTTATTGTTTTAACCATCCAATTTTCAACTCCATGTTGCAGAGCTTTAAGAAACAAAGAGCTTTTTTTTTTTTTTTTTAAATGATTTTACAGCTACATAAAAATTTGAGTACTTGTGCTCAGGGGTTAGAATGGAACTCAGATGCGAGCAAGAGGGCAATGCGCGTGTGCAGAACTGCGTAGGGGCGCTATGAAGATATGCAGATGAGCCGGAGGATTCGGATTAAGCGGAGGTCCCAGCTGTGGAGGGAGCGAGCCTGGGTCACAGAGCAGCCCCGATCTCTTCCTTCTGTCGCACGTAGTACACTTTGATAGGAAGCACTGATATCAGCGACAAAATCCACTACAAGCGTTTACAAGCCAGTATCTGCATTTGGTGTAATTCAGTAATAAAAGCATCCTAACTTCTGTAAAGCGCAAGGGGATTCTGTTTATTATTTCCAGGAATATAGTAGCAAATGGAAAAGAAGTCATAAAAGTTAAGCAAAAATTTCCATTATTGTACTGTATGCTAGTTTGGAGCCTAAAACATCCCCACTTGAATTTATTTTCTAATTTCTTTTTGGTGAAAAGATTGTGTTTACTAGCTATGGTAAAAGAAACATTAATATTCAAGCATATTCGAACTTTTAAAATACCAATTGTAGAGCTTTTTTTGGTGTGTAGCTGGTTATCTTTGAAATATCTGAGAGTGTTAATTTCCTCATTTCTGGTAAAAAAATAATAAGAACAATAATTTCTTCATGCTAAGGAAAGCTCTCAACAGTGGAGCTATGGAAAGATGGAATGACCCCGTCCTTGTCTTCAAAGATTTCCTGGGAATTTAAGCTTTCAGATGAGTGCGGAGGGTCCCCATTGTGCAAATAGAAGCAGAGGGCCCTGGCCCTAAATGATGAAATTTGTTCATCTTTGCTAAGTATTATTTTCATTTTTATTTTTGCTTTTTTTAAATTTAGAACAGGGTCTACAAGGGTCCACGTAGGGGTCTCACTACACAGATTGGACTTACAGTGATTCTCCTGCTTTCAGCTTCCCAAGTTCCCAAGTGCTGGCATGACAGGCATGTGCCATCACACCCAGTCTCAGTCGCCATCTCAGCGTGCCCTCGGGGCAGGGCCAGCACCTTATGTGGAACCAGGATCGCATCTTGGCCACTGCACTCTGTCCAAAGCGGTGCTTCAATCCACTGAGCTATCTGTCCAGTCTTGCTGAGAGTTTTTTCTTTACCCAAAAGCATTTTCTAAACTGAGAAATTATTTCCACTGTGTCTATCAGCAGGAGTCTAGAATTAGGTGAAGGGACAGCTTTCAAAGAAAAAAAAAAAAAAAAAAAAAACAAGCAACGATAAAGTTCTTAATTCTTAACACTTAAGTAGAGTTAGAAGGCTAAAGTTATTTGTTTTCTAACTCTTAGGACTAAATGCAACACCTCTTTTTTCCCTTACGATCTTGTGCAAAATGTAAGAACACAATGTGGTTTTATTCATCTTTACTAGCAGAGTGAAATAATTTAATGAACTATAAAAAAAGAGAGGTTTGCACAGTTATTTAACAACAGTGTTTCTCTGAGTGTGGAATTAGAGTGAACTAAATCACACTCAGAATGGAGAAAGCCTTGCTGTGATGAGAATTGGAGACCCGTAGTCCATTCCTCTGGAAGGAATACAGTCTTCAGGACTTGGCGAAGAACGCCCTGCAGGCTGCTTAACTACTGCATCGGAAAGAGAGCTCATTACACCCGTGAGGCCATTGTGCCGCTGCGCTGCAGGAATGCATGGCGACGTTGCATACATGTGTGTTTGCTCCACATAACAGGGCCCGGGGGGCGCTTCTGCCCCACGGAGGAGCAGGCAGAGGTCTAGAATGCACAGACCAGCCTGGACAATGACCCATGGCCATCGGACCAACTAAGGAAATAGGGTCAGGCTGAGCCAACATGGAGACGATTGCTCTTCATTTAAGCAGCTTGGGTGGGCCTGCACAATTCTACTTAAGCCAGCGGCTCTCAACCTGTGGGTCATGACTCCGGCAGGGCTCGCCTAAAGCCATCGGAAAATGGTATTTATTACACTCCGAATCATAACTGTAGCAAAATTATAGTTTTGCAGTAGCCACCAAAATTATTTTTGGGTTTGGGGTCACCGCAACATGAGGAACTCTACTGCGGGGTCACAGCATTAGAAAGGCCGAGGAGCACTGACATGAACACTTCTCTTGGTATGCACAGTTAGGTTATTTGCGCTATTTTTTCCCGTTGTGAATCTGGATACAACCAGTGATTTGTTTATCTGTGAGATAAAGACCTAGGAGTAGAATCTTCAAGTATGTTAGCAATTTTTATCAGAAGTTTCCCAAATCATATTCCATTGAAATCATGTTGGTCCCTGGCCTCACTAGCAGTAAATGTATAAATGGAGTTGATTTTGTAGTTTAAAATCATTGTCCTCCCTCTATATGTGTCTCTTAAAACATTTTTGGAACGATTTTGCGGTTGTTGTTTTCCATACTCAAGTGTCCCAGAATCTATTCATGGGAATTATTTTTATATACAGTTCTTAAACATTATAGTTGTTAACAAAAATTAGTTGCACAAGTTAATGAGTTTCACTAAGGCATTCTTACATGCAGATGCCAAGATCTGACCATGTAACACATTTCTTTCTCTGTTTCTCTTTCTTCTTTGCCTGCTCCTGGGATTTGTTTTAATCCAGCCTATTTTTATTAAAATAAAATAATTGTAAGAAATTTTTTGGCATTTTAACTATTTTGAAATGCACAATGTGGGGGCATGCAGTGTTCTTACAAAATTACGTAGCTATCATTGCTATCTCTGAAACTTTTGTTACCCCAAACAGGAATTCTGTGAATACCCATTAATAATGAACCACGGTCTACACAGCCCCCCAGCTTGGGCTAACTTCTCATCTCATTTGTTTTGTACGCATTCGCATCTTTGGCATATTTCATCAAAGTGAAATATAATTGTATTTCCGTGTCTGCGTTCTTTCACGCAATGGAAATGTTTCAGGGTTCATGAGTGTTACAGCATCTACTAGAAATCCCCCCTTTCTTAGGGCTCGCTGGCACCCTATTGGCTGTAGAGATCTGTACGTATGTTTTCCATCTTGTCTGCGTTGTTCTCAGATGGTAACTACTGTCAACAATCCTGTTGTGAACGCTGGTGTCTTAGTTACATTTTACTCGTTGCTGGGACAAATACCAGACATTCATAATAAAGGAAGGAAAAGTTTATTTAGTTCACACAGTTTGTGGAGGTTTCAGTTCATACTCCGCCGGCTCCAGAACTCCTCCAAAGTGACGTGGCTGGGAAGATCAAGGTCCTCTAAAGACTAGGACTTCTCCAAGGAAGCAGGGCAGGGCTGGTCCAGGCAGGAAGCAGCCAGGTCAGGTCAGGGCTGGGCTGGGCTGCTCTGAGCTGGGCTGGGCTGATCCGCTCTGAGTCTTCCTCAACTCTTTTTATATGCTTTTTGTACTGAGTCACTATGAGGTGACCCTAGAGTGGAACCCATGACATCCCAGGGCAGGCCCTCCGCATCCTGCAGGATGGGGCCCGCACAGCCGGGAACCAGCCACGCCCATCCAGCCAAGTTTCCTCAAGTTGATACAATGTATCAACTGCCACAACCGGTATGCTAATATCTGCTTGACACCCTGCTTTTAGTTCTTTTGAGCATATACCGAGGAACAGAATTAGGGGATCATGCGAGAAGTGCATGTGTAGCTTTAAACAACCATCAAATGCTTCCTATAGTAAATGTCTGATTTTATCTTCCAACTGATAATATCAAACATCCTAACTTCTCCATCACTTTATCAAGACTTAATGGTTTACATGAAAAAATGTTATGGAAATAGGTCTGGAAATCTAGCTCAGTGGACTAAGTGCCTGCGTAGGCAAGCTCAGGCAGGAACCAGGGTGATCCAACCCTGGTCCCACATGGCACACCGCCCCTGCACTGAGTAGACGACTGAGTCCGGGTGTGGGGGCGTGTGCCTCTAGTCCCAGCTGTTTGGGAGAGGCTGAAAACAGCAGGATCATTATAGATCCGAGCTGCATAGGGAGACCCTGTACCAAATACATAAAACGAAAAGAAAATGTTATGGAAATGACGTAGATGAGAAGCGAAATTCATGTAATTTTCCTATGCATTTTCCCAGCTGTGAGTAGGTTTGGGTATCTATTTCTCTTCGCGTTAGACATTAAAGGGGAAGGCTCTATTTCTGTATTTACTACGCTTCTGACATGGAGTATCCAGATTTTCGATATCATATAAGACGGCCTCACTTTTCTTTTTTTGGACAGCAATGAAGAGTCCCGCAACAGCTCAGGTCTGACGTGAACTATGCAGAGCGTGCACGCATCCCTCGGTGGAGGGCTGCGCTGTGCGCATCCCTCTCGCCCACACTTCTACCCGAGGAGCCTACAAGTGAGGGGTCACCACTGCCCGCTCCCTAGTTTCAGTAAATTTGTCCTGTGATTCACAGGACTCAGGAAATGCTTTTCCTGGGAAAACAGCTCGCATACTCCTCGTTGGAAGCCCATCCTACTGTTCTTGATGTTCTCCTGCCCAGAAGCTGTTGGATCCCCAGAGCTGGGGCTTCTGCGCCTTTCCACTGGGAGGGGACAGCTGATTAACTCACTGGTCAACAGTGGTCAGCTCACTGCAGCCCCTGAAAGATGTGTCCAAGACTCTCGGGATCTTATGTAGGAACGAGGGGCTAAGACCCCACATATTCCTGTCCTTCTTGAAATGACAAGGTTTTAGAAGTTCTGTGGGTATCATAACCCTAACTTCTAGAGAGAACTTGTAAAGGTTCTCCCGCCAGGAATTGGAGAGAGACAGGGAGAGAGAGAGAGAGAGAGAGAGAGAGAGAGAGAGAGAGAGAGAGAGAGAGAGAGAGAGGAGAGAGGGAGGGAAAGAGAGAGAAAGAAGGAAGAAAAGAGAGGGAGAGAGGGTAAGAGAGAAGGAAGGAAAAGAAAGGGAGGGAGGGAGAGAGGGAGGGAAGGAAGGAGGGAGAGAGAGAGACAGTCCTGATTTGTGTTACTTACTATGTCACAGCCATCTATGTCTCTTCTTTGGAGAATGCCTATTCCATTATTTCACCATTTAAATTAGATTCTGTGTTCTTCCTACTTCTCATGAATTGAGTCAAAATACTCCTCAAATAGTTTTTTTTTTTATCCCTCTATCCCAATCCTGCTTCCTTTAGAGACGACAGTGTCCATTCGTACGAATAGGCATATGGCTGTTCGCTGTGGTCTCTCACAGAATTCGTGAGAGGCATGCTACCTTATTGGTTTGAAAACATCAAAATGCAAGTGAACGATGTCAACGACTTTATTTTCTGAGTGATTTTCGGTAAATTGCTCCAAGGTTAATTTTATCTTTGAATTTGAGGGTATAATAAATGCATTTGTAGGCAAGCAATGGCAACTGCAGGTTAATTACTATCTCAAATAGGTCAGAAATTCTGTCGTAGTGTGTTTAAACAATTACACAAAGAGGAAATGAAGCCCTCAAGCATTGTCAAAATTTCTTGTCTATCCAACTGCTTGTTGGAAATATTTAGTAGACTAATTTAGTTATATTTGGGTGAGGTAGAGTGGACAAGAAATTAAATTCAATCTTTGGAAATTATTAAGATTTCTAGAAGTTTGAATTAGTTATACTAATAACGTTTCAACTATTCAGTTCAGTAGTTAGGATGCAATTTTCAACCTAGATGGAATGAGGACTCACATATAAGATGGCAAGCAGACTTCCCTTGTTAAGATGCATGTATAACCTAAGACATTTGGCCTTAACAAGTATTCAGCTGAGGAGGAGCAGAGAAAAAGCTCCGAAAACAGCAGGGTTTCAAGCAGCTTCACAGTGCAGTCTAATTTATCAGGAACTCTGATTCAATCAACATAAATTCAAGAAAGTTAAAGGAAGCAGAAGTGGATCTAGACTTAATAGTTTGTCATTAGTCATGCCTGGGACAGGTAATGGTGTACCAGGAAAGCGTACTCCAATTACAAGGTAGGGCAAATCTGGGTCCATGAAGTGCTAAATTAAAATGAAAGGAAAGAGAAAGTTGCAGAGAACAGGAAGCCAATGAAAAGGTGTGCTGCCGGAACCAACGGTATCAGCAATGTTACTGCTAGCTACATATTTGGATAATTTGATAAGAACATATGTTTCTGTTACATATTTTTTATATATCTCAATGTACAGAACCCTTCAAGCGTAGGTGATGCTATCTCATAGTACTCATTATGAAGATGAGAGGAGTGGAACTCAGGAAGGTGAGAGACCTGCGCAAGCTCTCAAGGATAGGACCGGAAGGCGGCTCCCCGGAGCCTGGCCCTGAGCCTGCAGCTTGACTCCTGAAGCAGTTTCCTCCTAACTTGTGTCCACAGGGAAATCACCCGCAAGAAAGTGTTTACAGTTGACAATGCCCAGACTTTCTTCCAGACTAATCTCTGGGGTGGCACACAGGTGCCGGAAACAGGTGGCCACTGATGTCCTCATGTCTGTAATCATCCACCATGGTGCTCAGGTGGGACAGGTCTAGGGAGCCAGAGGGGTCAGGCCAGGGCATTGGGAAGAAAAGCAGGGCCCGGATGGAGTTCAACCCTTGTTATTCTTCTTCATGGCTTACCCTGGGGTGAGCTCAGGGCAGCATGCAGACTGGAACGTGGGGCTCATACGAACTGCAAAATACAAATGCGGCAACCGATTGTCCTAAGCATAGAGTAAATAGCCAGAATTTACTGGCACTTTCTCATCATTACAGGAAAACAATGTTAGTACTACAGTAGGATGACATCATGTATTTCTATGGTTAATATCGTCCTCTCACATGCCATGAGCATTTTAAGAAGTAAGGAATGTGCTTTCTGTTTGAAAGGAAGTATTCAGAACAGGGAAATAGGGGGACAGCTGGATGTTTCTTGCCATCCTCTGGATTTTAGGGTTTAACTACAGCTCAGAACTTGTGATTTTCTTTACAATTGAGTAGGTAAAAAGTTCAGATGCTAATATTTTAGACTAGGACATGTTAGTAGTCCATTTTGTTTTCCCCCTAAATTGAACAACTGAAGCTAGAAGATGTACTATTCAAGCCAAGCAATAAGTTATAGAAGTTAACACCAACTTCAAACTTAAAGAAACAAAGCAAGGCGTGGCCAGATAGCTCAGCGGATTAAAGTGCCTGCTTAGGCAGAGTGCAGTGGCCATTTTATTTTATTATTTAATTTAATTTTTTTCTTGTTTCAGAACTTTTGTTTGTTTGTTTATTTATTTATTTATTTTGATGGCCGGCTCAGCCTGCCCTGAGGTCAGGGCTGGCGCAGCGTGTGGTGCCGGGGATCGAACCGCGGTCCCTGCAGCTGCCCAAGCTTTCCTAAGCAGGCGCTTTAGACCACTGAGCCATCCTGCCGGGCCTCCTAGTGGCCGGGTTTGATCTCCCATGTGCTGTGCCAGCCCTGCCTCTAGGGAGAGATGAAACGGAGACAGACAGGGCGTGGTGGTGCGCACCTGTAATCCCAGCGCTTGGGAGACTGAAAACAGGAGGATCACTACCAGTCCAGTCTACATAGCGAGACCCCATAGACCCTGTAGACCCTGTACTAAATGCATTTTTTAAAAAGATAAAGGGAAATAAAAGCGTTGTATTGCTGGCCCTGTTCCTCGCTGGGGCACGCTGTTCTGGATCCTGTCATTGATCATGTACAATGCAAGATGAAAAGCTGAGAATCGTGCAAAAGCCAAACGTGACGTCAGAATGCGTGGAAGTAGAAAGGTGACCGCTTTCTGGATCCTCAGGTTTATAAGATTTTATGATCAACAAGCTTTTTGAGGTGTGCTTGGTACGGAGTTCCCACTCCGTAGCCGACTCGTAGTGATCCTCCTGTCCTCAGCCTCCCCAGCACTGTTATTACAGGCATGCGCCACCATACCAGGATGCAGTCACCAGCTCAGCGCACCTGGGGGCAGGGCCAATGCTGCATACGGTGACAGGGATTGAACCCGGGTCCCTGCGCTTGGCTCAGCAGGTGCTTAGTCCACTGAGCTATCTCGCCAGCCCTAAGCATGCTTTGCTGCAGTGAAAACATTCTAGATGTTTGAGGAAAGCGACATGGTCTCTGTTGCGCTTCCTTCACTCTTGCTCACAGTTTGTAGTTTGCCAGCCTCTAACTTAGGTGCTACACTTCAAATCTTGTGGACTCTCATACAGTAGTCCATAGCCAGGGAAGACACCTGTCACAATTAGAGAACAAGAAACACAAAAGATCCTACAGGCATGGGACAGAGCCCCAGGCAAAGATGCACCTGGAACAAAGAGCCAATCAGGCAGGATTTGAGAAACTTTTTTTTTTTTTTTTTTTTTTTTTTTTTTTTTGTCTTTTTGAGACAGGGTCTCGCTGTACAGTTCAGGCTGGCCTTGAGCTCACTTTTGTAGCCCAGGCTGGTCTCGAACTCACACTGATCCTCCTGCCTCAGCCTCCCGAGTGCTGGGATTACAGGCGTGAGCCAACATGCCCGGCTGAGAAACTCTTTATGATTGTCTATTTATCTTAATCATAGTGACAGGAGACATTAAAAATGCTTCAGCTTCATTCATTGGGGACTGTGACTACTTTATGTCTACTCAACCAACTTAAGTGTCAGAACCATGTAACCTCTCAGTTCCTGCAAACTGTACTTGCACAGAGAAAAGATGAATTGGATGAGGTTTGTAGCTGTGGGTAAGCACAGCCTTCACCTTGCAAATCCGTGCTTCACGGGTAGAAGAAGGTATGTAAGGAGGGTAGGTGCCTCCTATGTGTCTAGGTCACTGAGTGTGGAAGCCGAACACAGGCACTGCGCATCCCTGGGCACTGGTTCTCTGATTATTTTCGCCTCCTGTGAAACTGCAATGCATTATCTATGAAGACAGGGTCAGGGATCACGCAAGAGGAAATCTGTGACACCAGAAGGAAGACGATCTGCAGGTGGACGCTGCCTTTTTTCCTATATGTTGTGTTATGGATAGTGTCTACTTGTTCCCCACAATGCCTCACGCAGTCGTGGGGCAGGGACTTCTAGAGTTTGAGATTCATTCATGATCTGGTGGTCCTCTGGGATCATAGGTTTGAGTACTGCTGGGGTTATGGATAGAGTGCTATGCCCAGCCTGAGGCAGAAAGCCTAGAGGCAATACAAGAGACAGAGAGACAGACTCTCTGTTGCCGTTGTTGCTGTCCCGCCGCCATGAACTGCTGCCCTCTGCCACATGCTGTTCTGCCTTGCAGCCAGCCTAATGTGGACTGAAACCTCCACAAACTGTGAGCTAAATAAACCTTTCCTTCCTTCATCTTGGGTGTTGGGTATTTGTCCCAGCAATGAGAGAAGAGTAACTGAAACAGGTTGCATTTTTCCTGACATCATAGATGCTGTTTTCTTTTTGAAAAATCTCCGTCCTGCTTTTAAAGAAATGTTTAGTGTTGTCTTTTTAGATTCTATTACATTTAACCTGTCTAAGAAAGTGGTTATTAGAAAATCTGCCTATGTACTCTAGTGTATGTTTTTAAAGTTGGTTTCGGGGCTCAGCTCTGAAATTTGGACTTGCAAAAACCCTACCTCTGATCTTGATGAAGGTGTTAGTTTGTATTAGTGCTAAAGAACATTGAAACAGGTCTGAACACATTTTCAGCTAGCATTCGGATTGATATTTTTTCTCTCTGTAATGACATTAGTCATTTTAAAAGAGATCTTAGACGACGAATTCTGTGATATAACAGAGGAATGTAAAGTGACAATCTTAATGTATGGGGACAGGGTGTTTGTCACTTTTCTAATGATGCAGAATGGGAAACAGCATGTGTTAGCGACTTTGAAGATGATAGGACTGTGGGAGTTTGGTGGAGCTGAAGTGGAGAATCAGGAGTGTTGAGTGAACTTGCTGACCCGTAGGCAACAGCTCCACTTCAGGTGACGGAGATACAGATGATGTTGGGTTTAGGCGATAGTTATGACTTCATGCCAGAGTCCTCACACACTCATAGGTGGGGCTTGGGGAGTGATTGGGCCAGGGGTGTGTGACCATGAGTGTGAAGCAGACCGCTCATGTATTTAGCATTGCTCTCGATGTAGGTCTTGGACTTATTAAGTTGGGCAGTCCCATCCTGGGTGTGGATGACATGAAGTCATTCCCTGAGTGAAATAATAGGGAAACAAGGAAGAAGGAAGCCTCACTTTTTAAAATTAATTTTAATTAAAGGAAATAGCAATGAGACAGTTTCACAACAGGTCAGTAGGACAGTTATAATAATACATAACATATTGCTGTCTTCACAGTATTTGTTTAGAGTACAAGATGCAGACTTCTTATCCTGTATAAACACTATTAGTACAAATCTTTCTTCTCATTGAACTAAGAGGAAGTAACTATATATATAGTCCAATAGTCCATAATAGTAGTGGGTTATCAGTACAACTGGCAATGTCGGAAGCTGTTGACTTGAGCCTTTTACAGCTCAGCATATTAATATGGCTTTACCTTTTATACCTCATGGTTAGACTTTCCTGCTGCATGATGAAGATCAAGTTAAAGCAAGATCTATATAACAAAAGTGTAACTTTTGTATCTGACAAGGCCAGTCAGATCCCCTCAGGATTTACCCTGAAACCATGTACAGAGGTATGCAGGTCTTTTGTCAGTGTCAGCCATCAGCCATTGAGTGACCAATTTGCTCTCTGTGAAAGCCTGAGAGAAAGTTTTCTCTCTAGATGACTCTCCTTAGGCGCACTATGCATCATCAATCCCTTTCCTCTGTAGCCCCGTAATCTTGTACAGAAAATTTGGGACACCACTGAGCTATAAGATGTCACAGTACAGGTTATCTTATGTCTAGAGTCCTCACTGAGGGAAGTCTCACTTTAAAAGAAAATAGTACAAGGCCTCACTCTGAAGCTCAGTGATCTTTCTGTCTCAGCCTCCCCAGAGCTG
The DNA here is from genome assembly GCA_004027025.1 of Myocastor coypus. Lineage (NCBI taxonomy): Eukaryota > Metazoa > Chordata > Mammalia > Rodentia > Myocastoridae > Myocastor > Myocastor coypus. Next base: position 12,828 of record PVJA010017090.1, on the reverse strand, counting down.
GCATTATAGGCATGTACCCCCACACCTGGTTTTGGGGTAGAACTCTGGTCCTTGACCTTGCCAGGTAGGTGCTTAGACCACTGAGCTATTTCCCCACTCCTGGAAGTCTCACCTCTTACAAACTCTTTGTCCTCTGCTCTGCTCCTCTGCTATTTGCCTCAGAGCCAGCCCTCTATGGACCAAAGCCTTTACAAAGTATAAGCTATAATAAACCTTTCCTGCTTTCACTTGTGAGTGTTGGGTATTATGTTTCAGCAAGGAGGAAAGTAACTAAGGTAGCCATTGAAAGCTTAACTTGAGGAAGTGAATTACTCAGATTCATAATGTAATTATTCTGGGTCTTGTGGAAGATGGGTTGGAAAGGATTAGAATTTTCATGGCACAAAAATCAATTCTAGAAGCCTCATACCATCATATGTGGGGCTTGGGGAGTTTACTGGTTCAAGGGTGTGTGATACTCGGTCATAGGTGTGTGATCATGAGTGTGAAGCAGTGTGAAGTGTCAACTTAGGGCACAAAAACCACGAGGAGCATTCGGATGTCATCCAAAGAGGACAACAAAGAGGGCCCAGGCTGTGACATTTGGTGGGTGTGAAGAGGAATAGTGTTTATAAGAAATATAACAGGAAGTGGGGAGGTGCAGATTTCTTTTTTTTTTTTTTTTTTTTTTTAAAGCAGTGGTAAAATTTATGGGAAAAAGTAAAAGTGAGTGAAGAGTAAGGGAAAAACTGTTTCTACAGTGTGAATAGAAGAGGAAAAAGCGAGAGAAAAGTACACCCTGCAGGAACCAGGGTGGGTTACTGTGAGGGAGCCACAATAGCCAACTTTTTCATATGGGAAAAGGATCAAGATATGGGGAAAAGGGAAAGGGGATGAGAAGAATTACACGGCATCATGTACAAATGTACCGACCCCACATGGGGAAGGAGACTTTATGCGTGCACACATGGACTAATAAAACTTTATTTAGATATTGAAGGGTTAACAAAACTTGAGACCAGTTTGTCAGTGAAGAAACATGGTCCAGGAGCTGAATCAAGATTCCTAGATTAAGACCCTAAGATAGAGCACCATCAAATTCTTGGCTACATTACCTTGTGTAGTCGGTGGTGCAATAATAATCAACTCTATCTTGTAGGTGGAGTCACTTGGGTTAAATGACTTCTCTAAGATCATGCATACGATAATGGCAAAGTTCACATTTGAACCCAGAACTAGCTAAATCTAAATGATTATCTTCTAACTATTCTTGCCAACTAGGACAGGTAGACAGGTGGAGGAGGCTCTTTGAAGGTAAGCTGAAGCATTCTACTTTGGAAATGCAGAAGGTCAGAGGCCACCCCAATAGCTCAGAGGACTAAAGCACCTGCCTAGACAGGCGCAGGGACCAGGGCTCCATTTCCTTCGTTCCCTTCTGAGCCACGCTGGTCTGGCCCCTAGGCATGCTGAGCCAGATGACTGAGACTGGGTGTGGGGGTGCACGCCTGCAATCCCAAGTGCTTGGGAGGCTGAAAGTAGGAGGATCACCACGAGTCCAATCTGTGTAGTGAGACCCCATAGACCCTGTACTAAATACATAAGAAAAAGAAAATACAGAGGCTCAAATGAATGTGAGCTGCACAGTTTGATCATGTTATAGGATAAGAATTATTAAAATTTGATTTTCTGTTGCTTTCCCCAGTATAGCATATCTTATTGGCTTGTACAATGATGCCTGTAGTCCACAGTTATACATAAGGCCTGGTTCTAAAAGGCCAGTGATAACATAAGCATGTTATGGGACACATTGGGAATTGGGCTATGGGTAGGTCCCATTAAGATTTTCATTAGTCATTTTAACCACCTTAACACTTCAGTACACTCTGCAAAATAGCAATTTGGGCTTCTCATTCAACCACGTTTAGTAGAAAAGTGGGGACTGAATTAAATACAATCTAGAAAACAAATAGTGCACAAAATTTCATGAATATTAATAGAAGCCCAGACAAATGTAACATATTTACGGTTTGTATTGCGAAATGTACAACTCATTCTTTTGTAGAATTGCTATTTTCCACCAAGATGGATGGCTTGAGTTGCTTTAACAAATGCAAAATATGAACCATTCAAGGAAAAAACATAGGCCTGGATTAGCAGAAAAATGATACATTTCTTAATGAAGGAATGAGGTTTCAAGTAAAGTACACCCGTTGGTAGCATCCTAGCAGGATGCTGCGTAGTGATGTGAATCATTAGCAAACCGTAAGACAGTGAACAAGCACATATGCAGATGAGAGAGGCAGTTGCCATGGATTCGCTAGAAATTCCCATCCGTCATTATTTCTGACTCTTCACCTCATTGGGAAGTCATTAATAGGGCTCACGCCGTCGCTACGGGTTGCATGCGTGCTTCAAAACACATCAGGGTTTAATTTACTGAATGATATTTCATTAGTTCGGATCACTTGCGATGTGGTATTCCATTTTCCAAAACTGTGTAGGAACATTAATCATATAGATAGTTAAATTGTAATTTAGCCGCTGAGTGAAGTTTCCATTTGTCTGAATAAAATTGAATAAACATCCAACATGAACTAAAATTCATTTTAGATCAAATTGACTTTTTCTAAACAGTGATTATTTAAAATAATGCCATCTAGGTTTACTCAGGAGCAATTTCTTTTGCTCCCCCATTTTTATGTAATGATAGGCTATCTTTTACTTGTGGACCTATTTTCATGAAGTAGAACATTTTTAGTGGTTTTACTTGTTTTTTTCTACTTTACTTGTGAATATCTGATCGACCCAGGAAGAAATCAGTAAACCAGTTAGATACGTTAGTTTATGCGAACAGTCATTTTAATTCATGATTTATTCATAGCTGATATGAAATTCTTATTTTAAGTACTGTTCACTTCGAGTTTTTGCTATGGTAATTACTAAAAAAGAAATCTGGGCTCTTCACGGCAGGAATCTGAGTCAAACACCTACATAGTTATGGGCTGAAGAGATAGCTCAGCAGTCTAAAGTACCTGCTTAGGCAAGCCTAGGCAAGCACAGGGACCGAGGTTCGATCCCTGACACCACATGCCACACCAGCCCCACTCCCAATGGCTGAGCTGACTGCAAAAATAATGAAAGAACGGGTAAATGTTTTGCTGCTGAGATTCCCACCGTTTTCAGAAATAGCAAGTGTTGTTTGTGAGTTGAATAGTGGCCACTTGATCCATTATGATATTTCTGGGAAGAATCACAATGCAACATAAATTTCATCATCATCAAATTAGAGTATATGAAAAAGGGAATGAAATCTCTTAAGATCCACTGGAAAATAGCTACCGGGATTTAATGACTTGTTGTTTCTCCCAACTTGAAGGATAGACATCGGTGTCATCACTTCGGAACTCCTGCAGGTGAAAAAAAATCTATATTTTGTCTTACATTTGGGGAAGAATACACTAGATTTTTCAGTGTCTTTTTGGGTCATTTTGAATGCCTATTATTTGTGATTTAATAGTTTAGGAATACTGCTATCTAGAGATTTCTTTCTCTTTTTTTCTATGCAGATACAGCTGGAGTTTGGAATTGTTTCCAAAGTGTTAGATTTGAGCAAAGTGGTGCATGTCTGTAATCCCAGCACTTGGGAAGGCTGAAAGAAAGAGGCTTGCAATTTTGAGCCCAACCTGGAAAGGTGGGTAATTGAGCAATGCTCTGTCTAAATAAAATATGTAAATACATAAGCTACTGGGGATAAATCTATGTGTCAAGGACCTGGGGTTGACTTCCGGTACCCCGTCAAAAGTATTAAATTTAATTTATTGACATTTCTGTAGAACTTTTGCTTGGATTACAGGCAATCTGCAACATTTGTTGAGAACAGGTTTTAAAAGCAATACATTATGTGGCTATTGCTAATACAATTGTATAGTTAAACGTGGTAGTTAAGGTTATAAAATTTCTTGTGTTTTCTACAATAAACAGGCTTAAATTAGATTATCTATAGTACAGGCAACTAATTTGGCAGTCTTGATTGGCTTGCTAATTTGTTATTTTTTTTCCTTGCTCAATACATCATGATCAATTTCCAATTATTTTAGCCTGCCTTCTGAGGCCAAATCCCAAACACATCTGTGTGCGTAATTTTGTTTAAAAATACAGCATCAACCTAGTTGTGCAATAGATGCTTCTAGCACAATGGACTTTCTTTCCTTCTCTCTAATTTCTTTCACGCCCTCTGGGATGGCTGTGTCTAGATGTTCCCAAAGCCTCATAGAGTCATAGGTGAGGTTTTTTGGAGATGGCTGGATCTAGACTGTATGATGGTGGGATTAAGACCAAATACCAGAGGGTAAGTTCTACTTATGCAGACAGAAAGAATCACGTGGGTGTGTACAACTTGGAGATAGTTCCAGACCTGGTCTCCCTGCCCATGTAACGCCCCAACACACATATACATAGGAATATACATGTATGTGTGTATATATGTGTGTGTTTTGTGTGTGTATGAAAAAACATGGTTCTCTTAAAATGAAAACAGACTGAACTAGTTGCAGTTTTCATGTCAATAATGATAATTCAGCTGCATAAAAATTTAAAAAATGGCAGAAAACATGTCTTCCTGCGTTGAAAAACCATGTTATAGTGCTGTTCATTTAGTAGAGAGCCAAGAGATAAGTGCGTTGTATGCAAAAAATGGAAGTGCTTTGCCCTTTGAAAAGGAAATCCAGAAGATTGCTCTTTTCTTACATCCTGGGGCTGTCCTGACTGGAGGATGAACACAGATGGCACTAAAAGTGATAAAGCAATAAATCACGAGGCTCCGGAGTGCCTTTTGTGTCACAGTTCCTACATGTTTAGAAGGCAATAACCATCTTCAGTACATACCAATTTCCCTATGTGGGATGGAAATTGGAGAAACAGTGAAAGAAAATACTGAAGAAAAATAAAAATGTCTTTGCCTCTCTTTCATTTTCCTTGCCTTGAAATTTCTGCTGTCCACGTGTTAATTGGACAGCTTAATAGATCTGGCGATAAGTGGGTATCTAACGCAGGAAGGAATACGGGGCTATATCTCAGCTGAAATCTCAAGTAAGCATAATTGTTTCTCTTTTCCTATGTTCAAAATATTTTGGGTTTCTTTTTCATTCTGCTTTTGTGTTACCTGCCTTTTCTTTTCATGCATTTACAATGAAATCTTTGGAACTCAGTGTAGTTTTTGAGAAGCTATTGGATAATTCTCTGTCCTTCATCAGAAACACAGTATATTAATGAGTGAGAGCAGAACTTTTCTTATAAAAATAAAATCATGAAGAAGGAAGGTCTTTTCTTAGTTACTGATGGGCTGGATTTGGGATCATTTGTTGGTTTAATGTTATAGAACCAGGGCACAACAATCTTATGGTTATTAATGTCCCTTATGGGTCTTCTCCTCAATGTGCCTGCAATGAGTCGAAGTCCTTTAACAACAATGTTTGCCACATTAGGAAAACATTGAGCTTGTGATTAGAAAATGGACAGGAAGAGTTCCCTGACTGATGCTTCAAAGAACACAGTGTTCTCTGTGCATCCCAGGCAGAGCCGCAGGAAGAAAGCTCCTTGTCATTTTTTGTCTTTGTCACAAAGTCCTATCTTTGTTGCTGAGTTGGAACCACAGTCTTTGTAGCATTCGAGCATGACTCGGCGGCTTCTACTTCTCTTCTTCTATGCTGTTTTCATTTGCACAGAGACTTGGCTGCTCCTTGGGGTCTTGGGCTTCATGCTGCCCTCACTGGCATGGCTTTTTTGGGTCGCTCTGGACATTTCTATAATCAGTGTGATCGTCCTGAGCTCCTCTGCCGCATTCTCAGAGGGCTGCAAATTTTGCCGCTCAAACTGTTCTCATAATAATACAGTACTGGATCTGGGGCTGAGCTCTAACTGCCAGAGTGACCTTGGACAAATTGTTTACCCCAGGGCTCACTTTGCTCTTCTGTAAAGAAGTCATTATAGCACACATTTTTCACAGGATTACTACAATGATTACACAATTAAATATGGGTAGATTATTTGTCATAGTTCTGGGAAGATAGTGACTGTATCAGAACAATTAGTTTCACTTAAGTGGGCCAAATATGGACCTTTAACAGTGCAGAATACTCTCATTTAAAATAATGATACCATACAATTTCTACATAGTGATTCACCAGTGTTTAGAATGCTGGGGTTATCTAGTGCTATCGAGAAAGCAAGATGCATATGAGATATGCATCTTTCTAAGCCATCATGGTTACTGTATGGTTATTCATTGAGTGCCTTCTGAGGAGCACTGGAACATCTACAACTCTTATAGGTCCCATGCAAGTCATGAGAGCCCAGACCTACTGGTCAGCCACCTTCCGACCATAACCTCCCATCAGCATACCTCACGTATCTAGAGAAAACATTCTGAAAATTCATCTTCAGCCAGAAGAGGCCTATAGTAGCAAAAGCAACCCTGAGCAGCAAAGGAAAGGCAGAAGGGATCACAATCCCTGATACGAAATTATACTACAAAACTAGTATGAGAAAAATCAGCATGGTACAGGCAGAAGAAAAAAACCAGACCTTAGGATCAATGGAACAGACTCGAAAAGGACCAAACATGTTCAAGAGAAGAAAGACAGCCTCTTCCGCAAATGGTGCTGGGAAAACTGGCTTTTCACATGCTGTAAACTAAAACCGAACCCAAGTCTAATACCAAGCACTAAAGCAAAAATGCATCAGTGATCTAAATATTAAAACAGAAATGATAAATCTATTGGAAGAGAGAACAGAAAAACATCTTGAAGATACAGGGATAGGCAGGGAGTTCATGAATAAAAACCAAACTGGATGGAAAAATTCAAAGAATCAACAACTGGGATCTCATCCTATTGAAAAGTTTCTGCGCATCAAAAGAAATTACCAATAAAGTGAGATAAAAATGCCAGAAATTGGGAAAATTTTTTTAGCCAACTGTCCCTCAGACAAAGGACTTCAATGTAGAACATATAAAGAAATTTTTAAAATCAGGCTTTCAAATTCAAAGACCCCTCTAAAAATAGGGTGTGATGCAAATATATACTTCTCAGATGAAGCAATAAAAATGGAGGGCTGGCCAGATAGCTCAGCAGACTAAAGTGCCTGCTTAGGCAGAGTGGAGGGGCAGAGGTTTGATCCTGACACCACAGGCTGTGCTGGCCCTGTCCTTGAGGTGCACTGAGACAGTGATTGAGACTGGGCATGGTGGAGTGTGTCTGTAATCCCCATGCTTGGGAGGCTGAAAACAGGAGGATCCCTATGGGTCTGATCTGTGTAGTGAGACCCTGTAGACCTTGCACTAAACATATCTTTTTTTTTTTTTTTTTTTTTTTAAAGGAAAATAGATATATAAAAAAGACCAACATTCCTGATGATTCGAGATATGTGAATTAAAACAGCACTGAGATTCCATCTTCTTTCAGGAAGAATGACTGTCATTAAGAAATCAACCGGTAAAGGCTGGCCAAATGGCTCAGCAGATTAAAGATGCTGCTTAGGCAGACACATGGCCGGGTCCCATCAGTGGTGCAGTAGCCCCACCCACAGGGTGCATAGAGACGTTTGAGAGTGGGCGTGGTGGTGTGTAACCCCAGCCCTTGGTAGGCTGAACACACGAGGATCACTGCAAGTCTGATCTATGCAGTGAGACCCTGTAGACCCTGTAGTAAAAATCACAAAAAAGAAGAAAGAAAAAGAAAAACTAACCAATAATAAATGCCAGAGAGGCTGTGAGGGAAGGGAACTGTTCTACGCTGCTGCTGGGAGTGCAGACTGGTACTCCGCACCGGGAATCTGTGTGGGGATTCCTCACAAAACTGGGATTCATGGTCCCATTCCCCGCAGCTTTTCCCCTTGTGGTATTTTTCCAGAGGATTGAAAACACCATACCACAGTGATATACGTGCATGCATGCCTATAGCAGAAAATCTCGTAACAGCTAAATGTCGTAAAGAACTGAAAGGACATCAACTGAGGAAGACTTACAAGAGATGTGATATTTTTACACAGTGGAGTATTACTCAGCTATACAGAAAGATAAACTCAAGACTTTTATAGGTAAATGGATATAACTCATTCTCATAAGTGAAACAAATCAGACTCCCATGTGTAAACACCATATTGTCTCCCTAGTGTGGGAAACTGAAAAAATTAATAAGATCCAAAAGGTACAATAAACTTGTGAAAGGGAAAAAAAAACTTCTCAAAAAGCATAGAATGACTGAGATGGGGAAAGGAGAAAAGAAGAAAAGAAAAAATTATATATATTACATATACTATATGACATATATAGTATATATACTACATATAATATATATACATATAACAAATATATGATGTCTAAAATAATTATGCTACTAAATTCTATTAGTTAACTGAAAGGAACTGTTCATATTATGTTGTCTGACCAAGTTTACATGCTTATATTTGGTAAGCTGAGCAATTACCTTTACGATAACTATATGCAATATAAAAGCTATTAATTTCCTAGCATCTTGTTTTGAAATTCTGTGCCATTTTAGTTTCAGTATTGTCTTTAAAATAAGAAGAATTTCTTGGAATTCTTTGGGCGGAATGGAAGTTCACTTAGAAGGCAGAGCACTTAGGCGAGCGGCCGTGCTGATCTCGCCCGACTCAGCTTGAATTCTCGCCCAGTAACTGTGCAGCTCCATTTGCTACTTAATGTAGCTAAGAAAATGCACTGGCCCTGGGGTCCCTGACATTCGCCCTACAGCTCTTAGAGTACTTAACATTCTTTCTCTTCCTGTTGGAGAACAAAAGTTTATGCTTCTTCCTTTGCTATTGATAACAGAATATATATATTTAATTTCAAAAAGCACACTGGCACTTCACAGTGCGAGCATATGATTCACTGTGCCAAGCTGTTTTGTTGGCTTAGCTTCCAGGAGAGCAAGAAAATTAGAAGAAAGAAATAGGCAGTTGAGGCCGGGTAGGAGACATTAAAAACCAAGTGATGGAAATGACTTTTGAAGATGTGAAATACAGAATACAAGAGTAAATGTGGACTTAAGGCACATTGGGACTAGCTATATGCAGGCACTGTCTGTAGAACATTAGGGTATCTTTTTTTCGAATGAATAATGTTTCCCTGAAATCAGCAGCAGGAGTCACCTCGGGGGACAGAGGGCGCACAGGCCACTCCTAGGAACAATCTTTATCTTTAGTCAGGTGGCTCCTGGAGCCAGGGTGCATCATTTCTATGACGATTGTAAGCATCTTTGTCCACTGGTACTTGAATCTATTTTTGAAATGGACCCAAATATGTTAAGAACAAAGTTATAGTATGGCGGCCTCCATCTGATAATGGAAGTTGTGCCTAAGCTTTTTTTTTTTTTTTTTTTTTAACCATGCAAAGCTTTTTCCAGGAAAACTTTAAAAAGGTGAATAGAAATATTTTGGGGGGCCCGACAGGATGGCTCAGTGGTCTAAAGCGCCTGCTTAGGAAAGCTTAGGTGGCTGCAGGGACCGCGGTTCGATCCCTGGCACTACATGCTGCACCAGCCCTGCCCTCAGGGCAGGCTGAGCCAGCCATAAAAATAAATAAAAAAAAAAAGAAAAATATTTTGGGAATACTGAGATTTTTCTTTCTTGTTTTTCTCTTACTGTAACCCAAAGTATTGCATTTAGTTAGAACAATTGATTAGCAACAGTTAAAAATTATGTGCAGGAAATGTTTTATACATTTATGCTTATTGATATGCATGTATACATATTCTACAACTGTATATTTTAGAGCCTTTAAATATAGTTGAAAATGTTAAGATCCTTGAAGTAGGTGATCAGGCCAGAGACACTGTCTGTCCCAACACAAAACAGTGAAAGTTTGAAAGACTAAATGGAGCCAAAGTAGAAAAGGGATCTAAGGGAAAGAAACACACATGTGGTCCGAGGTCGTAGTACTTTAAGAATGGCTATATATATCACATATCTATCTCTAACCATACCTGTTAATCAATTGATTCATTTTTTGTCCACCTGATCATCCATCTATTTCTCTAGACATCCATCCATCCATCCATCCATCCATCCATCCATCCATCCATCTATCTCCATCTATCTGTTGTGTCTAGATTCACCAGGGGTTGAAAACAGGATCACCTTGAGTGACTTGTGCAAAGTAAGAATGTGTATGTGAACTTATGCCTGCTTCTTTTACATTTACACTTAATTCTTCTTTGTTTTCTTCTTTTTTCTTTCTTTCTTTCTTCCCTTCTCTCTTTCTTTTTTTTTGAACTAGAAATCACACTCAGGACCTTGCAGTTGCCAAGCATGTGTTTGTGCCACTGAGCTATACGCCCAACTCCTGCACTTAATTCTGAAGCATGACTTTGAGTTGAAAGAGGCTCAAGTAGTCTTGTCCATTTGGCAAACACAAATCCAGCAAAATTTATTACCTGTTTTATCACTAAGGAAAAACATTCCCTCCTTAGGAGAGCAGGGTTTTGAAAAGTTGCTTAAGCTTCTTGAAACACAAAAGAACTATTGAATTTTTTTTTTGTCTTTTTGAGACAGGGTCTCACTCTGCAGTTCAGGCTAGCCTTAAGCTCATTTTGTAGCCCAGGCTGGTCTCGAACTCACAGGGATCCTCCTGCCTCAGCCTCCCAAGTTCTGGGATTGCAGGTGTGTGCCACCACGCCCGGCTGAACTATTGAATTTTAAGCACTGGCTTTTCTCTTTATACACTTGGCCTACGGAAGAAAGTCAGTGTGCTAAACACTGACGTGTGCATTAAGGCAGAAATCTTCCTTTTCTTAATCATCAAAGTAGCTCTTTGTTCCCATCTCTACAACCTCCAGATTCTCACTTAGAAATGAAGTAGTGTTTTCCAATAGGTCATAGATTTGCCAAGTCTGCATTTCCTGTTCTTTGAAGGTTCCAGAACAGAGGTCTGGCTCAGCCGGCCAACCACGAGATATTTCCTTTACAGTCAGGTGAACCATGCTGAGTAGGAACGATAACACAGAGCATCCGTGCTGTTTCCCTTTTGCTATTTTTCCTTCTCATTATCCTATACTTGAAGTTAATCAAGTCTTAAAACTAGGCATCACTTTCTACAAGTAACATTATTTTTAATTCCCAGCTCTCCTTTAGGTGTGTTGTTAGGTAAGATATAAGAAAAACATTATGGTAACAGAACTATGAAACATCTTGGCAGAGGCTAACAATGCAGCCGTCCTATAAAGGCAACCAGAGATTGAATGTTAGTGAGAACTGGCTACTAGGAAGGAAACGTCATAAATGGAGAAGACCGGAAAGACAAAAACCATCATAACCGCATAGGGTAGTAAAGAGTCCACATGAAAACATTTCCACAAAACTGAGACGTGGACGGGCAGTCTCAAATTGCCAAGTCTAAGGGCCGGCCAAATAGCTCAGCAGATTAAAGTGCCTGCAAGCAGGTGCAGGGACTGGAGGTTTGATTCCCAGGCCTGCCATGTCAGCACCGACCCCCAGGGCACGCTGAGCTGGCAATTGAGACTGGGCGAGGTGACATTCCCCTGTAATCCCAGCTGTTGGGAGGCTGTAAACAGGTGGATCACTAGGAGGTCGGTTTAGTTGGGAGACCCTGAACACCCTGTAGGCCCTTCCATTAAAAACACAATAAAACAAAACAAAACAATAAAACAAAAAACAAAGAAAGTCAAGTGTATGTTTTCCAAAAAAATACAGTCAGTTTGAAAATGGGAGAATCACTATGAGTCCAATCTGTGTAGTGATATCCTGTAGACCCTGTACTATATACATAAAACAAACAAACAAACAAACAAAAAGCACATTCAATAAGCATTTGGAACATAAGGATGGCCAATGCCTGACAAACGAAGCAAATGACATGTCATTTGCAAGTTAAATTGTAAAAGCTCAAGCCAAAAGACTTTGTTTACCAGTCTCAACAGGTAGATCCCCACAAGTTTAAGGCCAGCCAAAAAAATGTTCTATGATTTGTTTAAAATGAAGATCAGTAATTTCCACGTATGATGTCGAGATAAATGGACATGACTGCTTTGAGGAAAACAGATGCTTTTGGGAAGGTTCGGGAAAGAAGAGCCATGTGTTTTGGACACGAGGACTCAAGAGTTCTGTGGTGCTGGTGTATGGAGCATCAACAAGAGGCTCTTCAGTCAGTGAAACGAGTTAGTGCTGGGGTCACAGAAAAAGGAACAGGAGGGCATCAGCATGGGACCTCTAAGACTAGATGCGTTGGGCTGGGGAGATACTTTGGTGGCCAAGTGCCTGTCTGACAAGCACAAGGCCCCAGGTTCACACTGGGCCGGCCCAGAACCCTGCCACCCCGAGACTGGGTGTAGTGGCTGACGTCTATAATCCCACGAGTGGGGAGGCTGAGATAGGAGGATCACTAGGAGTCTGAGCTGCACAGTGAGACCTTGCACCAAATACATAAATAAATAAATTCAAAAGAAGAAAAGAATAGATGTATCACATGTGGGTTGTGCTCAGGAGCGTGCCAGAGGGAGACCTGATTCTGAGCTTCTTTTCCCTTCAGTCCTGGGACCCAAGGAAGTTCCTTGTTCTTTTCGGTATGAAGCTTCTTTAGCAGAAAAATGCAAGGATTGGACTAGATTAGGTAAAAATACTTTAGGTTACATTGAAATATATTTTCTAAGAGTATATTTTGTAAGCACACAATTATTTTAGAATTATTTTAGATCCTGGAAATAACATTGTAATGACACAATTTTCACTTTTCTGAGTATATATTTTCCTTCCTTCCTTCCTTCTTCCTCTATTTCTTCTTCTTCTTCTTCTTCTTCTTCTTCTTCTTCTTCTTCT
>PVJA010017089.1:0-42132 GCA_004027025.1 Myocastor coypus | reverse complement strand
CTCTCTCTCTCTCTCTCTCTCTCTCTCTCTCTCTCTCTCTCTCTCTCTCTCTCTCTCTTTCTTTCTTTCTTTCTCGGGACTTTCACTTACCAAGCAGGTCTTTTTCTTCCTCTTTTCTTAAATATATTTAGTGTAGGGTCTACAGGGTCTTGCTATACAGATTTGACTTGTAGTGATCCCTCTGTTTTCAGCCTCCCAAGCCCTGGGATTACAGGCACATGTGTCTTAGTTAACTCTTTTCTTGTTGCTGGGACAAATACCTGATACCCAAAATGAAGGAAGGAAAGGTTTATTTAGCTCACAGTTACTGGAGTTTCAGTCCATATTCAGCTGGCCCACAGCTGAGTAGAACAGGACAGAGAGCATCCAGTTCATGGTGGTGGAACAGCAACAAAATGGCGACAGAGGCAACCAACCAACCAGGGAAACAGAGCAACAGAGAGAGTCTGCCTCTCTGTCCCTGTTTGTGTTATATTCAGGCTCTCTGCCTTAGTTTGGCCACCTCAGGCCACACCCATAATCCCATTAGTACTAAAACATATAATCCCACTGGATCATGAGTCAAGTCTCACCAAACTGTAGAAGTCCTCACCCCATGTTTGCATGAGGCTTTAGGAGTACAAGTAGACACAAACAATAACAACATGCCACCATGCCCAGTCTTGGTCAGTGTCTCAGTGTGACTGGTAGGGCCAGCACCGCAAGCCAGGGATTGAACCCTGGGCTTTAATCTGCTAAGCTATCTGGACAGCCCACCTACCATGTTTTCAAAGTTCACTATGTAGATTGTGTCAGTAGTTCATTCTTTATTATTGAGTGATATTTCATTATATCAGTATATCATTTCGTTTATCATTTGATGGTCATTTGGACTATTTCCACATTGGGCTGTTAATAATAGTGCTGCTGTGAACATGTGTTAGGTAGATATGTTCTTTTCTCTTGATTATATATGTAGAAGTGGAATGATTTAGTTCAAGAAACTGCTATTTTCCAAATTAGCTGACTCCTTTTACATTCCTACCAGCAGTGCATCAGGGTTCTGATTTGTTCATGCCTCTACCAACACTTGTTGCCTGCCTTCAATTCTAGCTTGCTTAGTGAATGTGAAATGATATCTCACCATACTGACTAATGATGTTGAATGACTTTGCATATGCTAATTGACCAGTGTATATTTTGTTTGGGAAATGTTCATTTGAATCATTTGACCAAGTATTTTTTTTTCCTATTTCAATGCTAGTTCTGTATTAAATAAATGATTTGCAAATGTTTTCTGCCATTCTGTAGATTATCTTTTTATTTTGTTGATGATATCCTTTGAAACACAACAGCTTTTAATTTTGATGAAGTATCATTTACCTGTCTTGTTTTCTCCTGGTGTCATGTCTAAGGCTTGGCTTAGCTTAGGGTCAGAGAAATTCACTCCTGTGCTTTTTTTTAGTAGTTTTATAGTTTTAATAGGAGTTGTAAGTCAGAAGACATTTAGCTCTAAGATCTGTTTTTAGTTTGTTTTGTATAAGGGAAAGATCTAGCTTCTTTTTTTACATGTAGCTGTCCAGCTTTCCCAGCACCATTAATTGAAAAAACTGTTCTTTTCCCTTAAGTTATCAGGGCAGATTTGTAAAAAACAAATCAACCTACCATGACTGTGAACGTGTAAACATCTGTCTTTGTATTTTCCAAGCTCTTAAGTGTGATAGGAGAGTGCTAGTGATCAAACCTACCTTCTTGTGCATGCTAGGCAAACATTTTCCCACTGCGCTACATCTGTACCCTCTTGATCAATTTTTATAATTTTTTTAGTATCGATAGCTATTCTTTTGGGGAAGAAATGGATTCTTTAGTTTTCTGAAAATGTTTTTAGGATGTTTGCATCTGTATTTATGAGGAATAATTGTCCATACTTTTTCTTTCTAAAATCATAATCGTTGTTTGATATCAAAGTAATCTTGATCTCATAAAATGAATTCTTTGGAATTTTCTTTTAAAGGCTGAGGATATAGCCCAATAGTAGAGAAGTTAACTAGCATTTGCAAAGCCCTGGGTCAATCTCTATCCAGTACCACAGGAAGAAAGAGGGAAATGTGAGTTACTTGTTCTGTTTTCTCTAAGAATATATAGAATTTCTTCTTTAAATATTTGATTAGAATACCCCAGTGAGTTTTATTTTGGGAAAAGTTTAAACTATATGTCTCATTTTTAAAAATCAATATAGGGTTATAACTGTTGGGTTGCTGATTACCTAATTCTTCATGAATGGGCTTTAGTTGTATCTTGCAAGAAACACATTTACTTGGGTTTTAAAAATTTTTTTTTTTTTTTTTTTTTTTTTTTTGTCTTTTTGAGACAGGGTCTCACTGTGCAGTTCAGGCTGGCCTTGAGCTCACTTTTGTAGTCCAGGCTGGTCTCGAACTCGCACCGATCCTCCTGCCTCAGCCTCGCAAGTGCTGGGATTACAGGCATGAGCCACCACGCCCAGCTTAAAATTTATTGTCATAAAGTTGTTTATAATACTCTTAACTTGTAGGATCTATTGTATTATCACCTCTCTTCTTCCTAATGCTATAATTCATATATCCTAATTGTTTCCTTAATCTTTCTAGAAATTTGTCAGAATTATTTTTCAAAGAATTGATTTTTGGTTTTCTTCTGTTATTTTTATTCTCTAACTCACTGATCCCTGCTCTGGTCTTTATTATTTCCTTCCTTCCATTTACTCTGACTTTCATTTGGTATTCTTAATTTCCTTGGGTGAAAGTTGTCTTGATTTGAAGTTGTGGGATTTGGCATCCCACAAGTTTTATCACTTTATGCTTTTGTTTTGATTCATAATACTTCCTTATTTTCTCTTTGATTATTTTTATTGACCCATGGGCTATTGAGAATAATAGTTTCCAGGTATGTTAGGGTTTTCTAAGTGCTTTACTATTGTTCATCTAATTTATTCCATTATGTTCAGAGAATATACTTTCTGTGACTTGTATCTTTTTAAGTTGATGTTCATTTGGTGGCTCAGAATGTTGTCTATCTTGATAATGTTCAGGGTACTGTTCGCAAGAATGCTGAGTTGTTCTTGGAGAATGTTGTGGAAAAAAAAAAAAAAGTCACATTGGCCAAAAATAGTCTTCACACCTTCCTATCGGTTTTTGTCTACTTATAAATCAGTTGTGGAGAGTGATACTAAAATCGCTTAGGGCTAGCCAGATAGCTTAGCGCCTGCTTAGTCAGAGTGCAGCAGCCAGGATTCGATCCCTGGCTTGGCATGCCAGCCCCACCTGCCAGGCATGCTGAGATGGCATTGAGACTGGATGTGGTGACATGCACCTGTAATCCCAGCACTTGGGAAGCTAAAAACAGGAGAACCACTGTGAGTCCAATCTACTTAGTGAGACCCTCTACACCCTGTAGACCCTGTCCTAAATTCATTTAAAAAATCTCAACTTTTATGGATTTCTCTATTTCTCCTAACAATACTGGTAGTTTTTGCTTTTTTGTTTTGAAACTATTACTGGACCATAAATGTTAAAGATTATGACTTCTTGACAAATTACCTCTGACATTATGAAATAACTTTATCCCTAATAGTATGTGATAATAGTGTAGCCACTTTAGCTTTCTTTTGATTACATTTTGTTTGTTATATTTTTCAAGTATGTTTCTTTTTTTTTTTTTTCTTGTTTCAGAACCTTTGTTTATTCATTCATTTCTGTGGCTGGCTCAGCCCGCCCCGAGGGAGGGCTGGCGCAGCATGTGGTGCCGGGGATCGAACCGCGGTCCCTGAAGCCACCCAGGCTTTCCCAAGCAGGCGCTTTAGACCACTGAGCCATCCCGCCAGGCCCCTCAAGTATGTTTCTTTTAGGTGATAGTTGATTATTATTGTTTGTAAATTATTTTCTCAATTATTTAAGGATTACTGTGTAAATCTTAACATGGTTTATATGAAGGTTTCTCTGACTTAATTTGGTAAACATAGAAACTTTGCTCCCATATGATTTCCATTCTTCCATCTTCCTCTGTCCTATTATCACATTTACTACATTTATTTGTTATAAAACCAAGTATAATATTATAATTATGCTTTGTGTATTGTTACAGTAAAAAAAATATTTTTAAAGTCTGGGTCTAATGGGGCCCACCTATAATTGCAGCATTCTGAGAGGCTGAGGCAAGAGGATGACAAATTTAAGCCTAGCTTGGGCAACTTAATAAGGCCCTATCTTAAAGTGAAAAAGGGCTGGAGCTGTAGTTCAGTATAAATGCCCTGGATCCAATCCCTAGTATAAGGGGATAAAAATAGAGATGAGAGCATCTTCAAGCAGAAGGGCCAAACTCACCCCTCTTTGACAAAGTAGCACAGGGGGCACTTACCCTTTTCTCACAGAAATGTGTTTCAGTGGTTGAAGAGTCAAAAGAGTGAGAACTAGGGCCAGGAGATAGCTCAGCAGAATAACCACTTGCCTGGCAAGCGCAGGGTCCTGAGTTCAATCCCTGGTACTGCAAAAAAAAAAAAAAAAAGGAGGAGGAAGAAGAATAAGTTATCCCTAAAGAGTGGGAACTATTGGACAGATAAAAATAACTTAATGTTTCCTTACTTCCTCTGTGATAATAGACTGTCTGTAAACAAATAAGAGAAGTTCTCAGTATGTTGTATGAAATGTTAAATGTAACACTTGTTACCTGCCCAACCCCAACATGAGACTGGCACGTGGTATTAGTCACAGTCCCTTAGACTACTACTTACTCCTATCATTTTAAAACTTGTAGGCTGAATGGGTTCTCTGTGTTCAAGTAACTCTCCTAACCTGGGCAGATTTTCCCACAGCTCTGATTCTTTTTGGTTACCATGTGTTGAAAGAGACAAGGGAGTAGAAAGACTCCTCTTCACACACAGGATACTTCTTCATGTTCCAGTAATGTTATTCCTCCGACCCTTTACTCTTTTGGGGGGTGGGGAGGGAGAGAGTGTTACTACTTGTTTGCTTGCTTGTTTTGAGAGAGGGTCTTGATATATAGTTCAGACTGGTCTTGAACTCGCTGTGTAGCCCAGGCTGGCCCCTGCCAGGAGTCATCCTCCTGCTTCACAGCAATCGTCCTGTCTTAGACTCCCAAATGCTGGGATTATAGGCATGCACCGGGCCCGGCAGGATGGCTCAGTGGTCTAAAGCGCCTGCTTGGGAAAGTTTTGGTGGCTTCAGGGACTGCAGTTCAATCCCCGGCACCACATGCTGTGCCAGCCTTGCCCTCAGGGTGGGCTGAGCCGGCCATAAAAATGAGTGAATAAACAAACAAAGGTTCTGAAACAAGAATAAAAATAATAAATAAATAAAAAATTCTTATAGGCATGCACCATCATGCCCAGCCCATATTTCTTTTTAAAGAGAACTTCATCATCTGTCAGGAAGACAGTACTGTTCCTTGATTGATCCAGTCTTCAATTTCTCCTCCCCTTTCCACCTTCCTAGCATTATAGATTTAGGACTAAGATGGGAAAGGTTAAATGAGAAAGGGCAGGGAAAGCTAGGAGTTCTGCCAGTAGGCAGACTGTAGTTGAATAATGCGTTAGGAATTCCTAATAGTTGAAGAAAAGCTTAGTTGTTTTAATTTCCTCTTCTAAAACTGGAATCTTAGGTCACAAGAATGGCTTTTCAGAGTTTAAAAAAAAATAAGGTGCGGGCAGTAGATAAGAGTTTTGATTGGAATCAATCTAGGTTGAAAGTCTAAATCTTTTCATTTTACATTGTCATGTTGCATGGAAATTGTGTATAAAGAAAGTTCATATTGTTTATAAATATTACTCTTTCCAAGGGTTAAAAATACTTGGGCAACGGGTAGAAAGAATGACCAGCTTTGTAGTCCCACCCTTTTGTGCATACTCACAAACACTTCACAGTAAAGCCTTAAAAACTACTGGACTGTAATCAGTCTCTGTCCTAATGATAAGACATCTTCATTCAGAAAGCTTACAGCAGTAGGACATGAACTTCACATTTCTCTAAACTGTCACCAGGGAATAAATAGAAAGAGCTTGTGTCTCAGGGCTTTTCCTGGGGTTGTGTTTTATACACAGCAAAGGTTAAATGATGGCTCTTGGTCACAGTGAACTGAAAGAGTTGTTTCCTGTTTTCAGGGGATTTCTTTTAATGCCAAAATTTAGCAGCTGGAAAACACAGTTTTCCCAGAAGCAAATATATTTACTGCTTTCTGTTTAAACATTATTTTGACAGCAACTATTAACTGTATTTCCACAAATATAAAGGCTATAATCCCCCCGCCCCCCCAGAAACCTGGGATTGAACTCAGGACCTACCTTGCACTTGCTAGGCGGGCACTTGTGCCCCTGAGCTATCTCCTCTGCCCTCAGGGCTATAATTTTTTTTTTTTTTTTTTAGGGCTATAATTTTTTAATCAACCTCTTCATTCCATTAGCCATAAATTAGTTTGATCAGAGTTTTTAGTGTGTTGGAGATGAAACTAGCCTGTTAATATTTTTCTCCTCTGGCTGACACTAAAATTTCCTGCTTAGGTGAAGGAGTAGAATTATGTGTACTAGTCTTAAATGATGATTTTCATTTTCCTCATTGTAGTCATCTTTTAGAGCTGCATTTGGGGTCCATAAATTTAGAAACCTAGTGGAACCCCCACTGGCCGACCTGTAGAGGCCTGGTCCAGACACAGCAATAGTAGTTGTGTGGATGTAAGTATTGTAACTTTATAAGAAAGAGGAGCTTAGGGAAGTTGCAGAGGAGGGAGGTACCTGAGGAGTTTGAATGGTATTCTAATGTGTATCTTTCTATTCACCACAAAATTCTATTCCTTTGCCCTTTATTTTGTCTCCATTATAACTCTCACCTCAATACCAAATGCTATAAAATGTTTTGGTTGCCAGTACTTTTGTTTAGATTTAAAGTAGTTGTCTCATAATGTATTTCCTTAAACCATTACATATTGGTTCAGCATCCCAAATTTCATTCTCAGAAGTAGCGAAGTCAGATTTGAGACAACTGCTAGAAATTATAAAGACTAGGGCTTTAATTCCACAGGATAGAGACATTCAAACAGAGAGATGACATGCTTACCCATGACCATACAATTGGGTCTCCAAGCTCCTAGAGCCTCTTTTGGTAGAGTAGCTCTCCTCCTTAGGATTTCAGGAAGTTTCCATAAGTAAGTATTTTTATGCTGAGTAATTCTGAGAAGTAAAAATCAGATAAGTAACATTTTCAAGAGCTGTGTATTTATTTTATTAAAAGAAGAATTATTAAATTGTCTGGGTCAAGAAATCTTTTTATGTATCATTGCAAATAGTATGCATAGTCCTTTACTTCTTACATCATAAGAAATAATTTTTTCTTCCTCATCTTCAGTGGAATACCAGTATAATGACGTGGCATCTATAGAGGAGCTGAGGTTTGACAGGTTGATTTCATTATATACACAGTTGCTCTGGAGTTTTGTAAATGAATTTAGCCTGAGGTCATCCTGCCAATTTAGGGTGACCTCTCCATTTGTAGAAGCAGGTTATTTATAAAGATGCATTGTTGCTGTCTCCTGATAAATAATTATGGAAAGGGTAATTAGCCATTAGACACTGTTGGGAGATGGAAAGAGAAATTAGTTTCCTTTTTGAATGTGCTATTTAGATGCAAGGGAAAATGGTTAGTCTGCTTATTGATAAGCATCACCCAAAACTTAACGGCTTCAAATAGTGACAGCATCTGTTTAGCTTATGAATCTGTACTTTAGATGAGACCTGGTGAGGATCCCTGCTCCACTCAGATTAATCTGAAGCAGCTCAATGCTCTCAAAGGCTAGAGTCGTATGTTGGCTCCCTCCCTCATGTCTGGCAAGTATGGTGACAGTTGACTGAGACTTTTCCTGGGACTTTGACTGGAGTACCTACACAGTCTCTCTTCCACAAGTCAGCCTCCCAAGGGCAAGTATCTTGAGAGATAGACAAAAAACATTTCACCTTTTTTTTTTTTTTTTTAAACCTGGTCTTTGAAGCCATTTGGTGTTGTTTTTGCCAACTCTTTTGTCAGGCAGACACAAAGGCTACCCTAGTTGTGAGAGAAAAACAAATATACACAACCTCTTGATAGCGTATACCAAGGGTCTGAAGAGAGTGTGGGGCCAGAATATTGCTGTGACCATTTTTGGAAAATCCAGTCTGCCCAGTGACTGTGTAAGTAATGTGTTTTATATAAGTAATTAGAGAAGCCAGTAAGGGATTGGCCTAACAGCATTAAAAGTATGTTTGCTTCACAAGGAGAGGAAATTTGGAGAAATTAAGCAATGTAAGAGTGAGAACAGGGCCAGTGAGATAGCTCAGCGATCTAAAGCACTTGCTTAGGCAAGCAAAGGCAGATGTAGGGGACCACAGTTCAATCCTCTGGCATGTAGCATGCTAGCCCCACCCTCAGGGCAGGCTAAGCTGGCCAAAAAAGAACAAATGGTATTTAGGAGAAGCATTGTACTTCATTCTAGTTGGATATGGTATATTTGTATCTGAAGAACTTTGTAGTAAATCATGTGAGATATCGCTTGTGTCCTGTATCACAAAGATTTTCTCCTAAAAATTGTGTATTTTGAAGTTGGGCATGGTGGCATGCCTATAATTCCAGCACTCAGGAGACTGAGGCAGGGAAATTGCCATGAATTTGAGGCCAGCCTAAACTACTAAGTAGTGAGTTCAAGACCAGCCTGAACTACATAGCAAGATCATGTCTTAAAACAATGTACATTGCCGGGTGTGGTGGTGCACGCCTGTAATGCCAGCACTTGGGAGGCTGAGGCAGGAGGATCAATGCGAGTTCAAGACCAGCCTGGGCTACAAAAGTGAGCTCAAGGCCAGCCTGAACTGCATAGCAAGACCCTGTCTCAAAAAGACAAAAAAAAAAAAAAAAAAATGTACATTGGGTCTTGCTCTCTATTGAGTTCATTCCTGTGTATGTGTGTATAGTATTAGGTGAACTTTGTAGTCTGTGCGCTTTTATTTAAGTTGGGGAGGATTCCATGTGGTAAAATGATTGAAGAGCAGCTTAAAGATGGCATGATCACATTAAAGTATACAGGATATCCTATGATACAGAGATAGACTATAGGGCAAGGCCGAGGACCTGTGTTTCCCAAAAGAAGGATGTTTCATCAGAGTCAGTGGTGACTGTTGCACAAGGAGTGAAGAAGAACAACAGTTGTATTATAGAGTGAATGTTTGGATCCCTGTTACTATAATGCAGCATGCTTTTGTTTTTGGCCATGACTTCCCCACCCCTACCTCTGTACTAGAGATTGAACCCAGAGCCCTCAACATGTTAGGCAAATGTTCTACCACTGAGGTACCGTCCCAGGCCTTTTATGTTTGTTTATTTTGAAACAGGGTCTCACTAAATTGCCCAGACTATCTTTGAACTTGTGATCTTCCTGCCTGAACTCTGGCTTCATCTTGCCACTCTTTTTTTTTTTTTTTTAGAACCTTTGTTTGTTTATTCACTCATTTTTTTATGGCCGGCTCAGCCCGCCTCTTGGGCAGGGCTGGCACAGCATGTGGTGCCAGGGATCGAACCGTGCTCCCTGAAGCCGCCCAAGCTTTCCCAAACGGGCGCTTTAGACCACTGAGCCATCCCGCCAGGCCCCCATCTTGCCACTCTTAAGAGAAAATTAACTAGAGAAAACAAGCTGAGATCTTGTTGGGCCAGCTGTTAAACCTGCAGGCCTAAAGTAGGGCAAGATGTTGTTCCTCTTTAGCCTTGGTGTCAAGTAACAGTGACTTCTGAAATGTGTTCCCTCTGTGATGGGAGATGCTTGCTATATGCATCTTTGTAATATTGTAATTTAAGCATCTCTACCTCTGAAAAAAATTATTTTTGCCCTAAATCAATTCTGAAGTAAATATTTAACACTTTTTGTGACCACCAGAGAGGTAATTAAATATAAAGAGTAATATCATGTAATCTAGAGCATGACCTTTGTCCTGCGAAACTTTAAAACTTATTTCTGAAGCATAATATTATTTCCAGGCCTTTTCCTGGGCATAATTTAACCTGGTGTTTTGTTTTGTTTCTTAATAACTTAGATTTATCTCTCATTTACTGTCTTATGCAGAAGTCCAGTATTGTGTGGCTTTTATGCTGCTGTTACCACATTCATGATGGCTTTCAATCCTCTGTATTTGGCTACATCCCATAGAAATACAAGAAGGTAGCACCCTACATGTTACCTTTTTAAAGAGATTTTGCCAAAATGGTACATGGTGGGTGTAGAAGATACCACACTGACAAATTTAACAGAACACTTCAGTTCTTGCTACAAGCAATAAAATAGGCATTATATATTGTGATCTGGCACCAAAAGAAATGACGAGGGGCCAGCGAGATGGCTCAGTGGTCTAAAGCACCTGTGGAGGAAACTTAAGGCAAGCGCTGCCACCACTCCTTAATCCCTGGCACCACATGCTGCGCACCCCCACCCCAGGGTGGGCTGAGCCACCCATAACACAAACAAATAAATGAGATTTAAGAGAAATAAATTTTTAAAAATCTTAAAAAGAAAAAAGAAAAAAAGAAATGAGAAGACCCGATGAATGCGGCTTCGGAGGTCTCACTGAGATCTGTCTCTCTCAAAGTGAGCCCAGAACTCCAGAAGCATCTCCTTTTTATTTAAGTCATATAATAGAAGGATTACAAGGTGGAGAGGAGATAATCACCAATGTCTCAAGTAAGGGCGGAGACATCCATTAGGATAAGCTGTTACTGCCTTTTTAAATCCTAGTTTTCTGAAGTCCCTAAGTATCAAATTACAACCCACCCTAAGCTTTGTTTATTGTTCTTAGTTTCTTTAAGATGCTAGTTTATTTCTACAGTAGGTTTACCATAAGATGATCATGCTATATTGAACATTTATTTCCTGAGATCCTTTCCTTCCCTACCTCCTACAAGACTACAGACATTTCATGTCTAGGGTGCACAGATGGCCTGGGAGTCCTAGGTCGGGTAAATGCATTATCTCCAAGTTCAGAAGTGGAATGTGCTATTGATTTTCTTTTGGTCTTCTATGCACATTTGGTGTTCTACAGGAGGGCAGGAGAATGAGCCTCCTCTGAAATGTCAAGACCAAGACACTGTTCTTCATCCAAAATGTGCACAGCATAGGCAGTGGTCCAAATCTTGCTCCATGTTGAAGTAAGAAAATGCTGTAGTCTTTAGGATGTATCCAGACTGTCTATTCTTTTCTTTTTCTTTTCCTTTTTTTTGCGGGACTGGAGATTGAACTCAGGTCCTTGCGTTTGCCAGGTAAGCGCTTACTCTACTGAGCTGTCTCCTGTAGCCCTAGACTGTCTAGACTATCTAGACTGTCTACTCTAAAGCTTTCAGATTCTTTGGAGCCTCACTTTCTTCTACTTCCCATGAGAATTTTTTTTATGCCAGAATATACCCAGCAAATCCCCGCTGAGGCCTAAACAATATACTGCGCTTTTGTCTCCAGCCCTTGGTCAAGATTAAGTTAGAGCTTGAAGAGCCTAAGAGGGAAGCTTAGGTGCACAGTCACCTAAGTGCATTTTGTTACACAATATACTGTGAAGGCTCCATAACAGAGCTTTCTGTGGCTCCTCCCAGAGCTGCCAAATTTTAATCTTTAGCCAGATGGCAGAGTTTCTTGAAGTTTAGGGTATTAAGTAGAGAAGACAAGATAGGAGAGCAAGCATGGTTGTCTTTAGTACGGGGAGGCCTCCCCTGAGCATGGAGTTGTCTTGTGTTTCACCCTTGTCCTGTCTTTTAAAAAGTAGAATCAGCCCTGCCTCTGTGAGCGGAGGCTAGGGAGGGCAGGAAAGAAAGCAGACTGTGTTGCCCTCTGACCAGAGCTAGCTATGTGTTGGAAGAACCCTATAGACATTGTCTTACTAAAACTTTATCCTGTATTTTTTCATTTGCCTATGAGAAACCTAAAGTTCATCTAATTAACCTTATGGCTAAGGTCCTTTTAGCTAGTACCAAGTGGCACCAACATCTAAGGCCCAGTGCATGTATAAGCTTCTGAAATGCATGGTTGATCCTATCTTATTCTTTGCTTTTCAGTGATGTTTACTGAGTATTTTTCAGGTTCCTGTGAAAAATTTCCTAAAACTTTAAGCAAAGAGCACTCAACTTTTAAAGAACCACTTCCTGTAGCTAGAAGATTCTAGTAAAACTGATGAGCCTTCTTAAAGCAGGCATTTGAACAGCATTTCCATGTGAACCATGGCTGACTACATTAGGTGGCCTTCTAGCCCTTCATTACCCAGATTTTACATCCAGCATCTACATATCCTGAACGTGAGACTGATGACCTTTGTCCTGAGGATCAACTGCAGACACCCTCCAAGAATGTTTTGGAATGCCTGATTTTCTCTTCCTCAAACATGACTGTTCTCTTAAGGGTTGGGAAAGCTATTAGGGTTAGGTCAGGCCATGATTTTTGCACCCTTTCAAGTCTCTTTCTCCTTCATTCAAACCCTTCCCCAGGGCACACACCCTAGTGAATGTTGCTTGAGGGTCATAGGTAATTTAGTAGAAATTACGTTCTAGTAATAACCCCTGCCAAAGTTAAACTAAATATGTAGGAATGTTAACTAGAAGAGCTAGAACTAATGTCTGAGCTAGTAATAAAACCACTTACAACATGGTCCAAGTTCATTAATCAGCTGTGACCCAGCCAGAAGCTCTCACCCAGCTCCCTTCTCTTCTGGGATCAGTTTCTTATGGTTACTGAGAACTCCTCTGAAAACCCAAGTCTCTCTTTGCAAGGGGCTTATGGCATACAAGGGAAGATGCATCAGCTTAGGGTAACATTTGCTGACCTATTCTGATGTGTCCCCTCAAAATAATTTGACTTTAAAAAGTTAAAGCACATTAAATCTAAAACATACCACTATAACTTAGTTTTGTTTTGTTTGTTGTTTTAAGCTTCAGTGTATTTGAAATCATTCTAGCAGCATGCTATAGCTTTGAGACAGGTGGGCAAAATCGTTTTATTTCAACGTGGCTGTCTTTAAGTCAGGAGCTGTATCCTTTTTTTGAGCTTTGAAACAGTGCTTCACAGATGATATATCAGGTTCCTTCTGAGGTACCAGAGGTGGTCAGTTTTTCCTAGCAGTGAAGAAAACTGATTAATAGCCTGCCTCCTACCTTTAACAGCTTGTTTTTATGACGTAACTTCTGGGGGTCTGGGATATAGATTAGTACTAGAGTGCTTGGTAAGCATGCATGAGGCCCTGAGTTCAATCCTCAACACCACCACACCACCTCCCTTCAAAAAATAAAAAAAGCAAGGTGTAATAAATTCCCACAGTGATAACCCCATCACAGATCATCTGAATTTAAATGATAGGTAACTTCTCAGTAGCATTTCAGGATAACTTAGTTGCTATGAGTTCTACCTAATGTGTAGGATTACTGGACATAGGCTACCTCAGAACACCTGCCACCTTTTTTAAAATGGTAAAATACATTTAGCAAAATTTATTACTCATCCACTTTTAAAACTACAGTTCAGTGGCATTAAGTATGTTTACAGTGTTGTGCCTCTGTCACCATCACCTACTTCTATACCTTTTTATCACACACACCCCCACCACCACTTATGGAAACGTACACAGTCAGCAGTCACTTCTCTTTTCCCTCCATCAGGCCTGTCAGCAACTAATCTACTTTTCTGGATTGATTCTTTTTGTCTTTTCTTTTGCTATCTTAGCTATTAAATCCAAGGGCACATGCATGATAAGCAATCTTTCTGCCAGTGAGCCACATCTCCAGTCCTTTTTATTTTTGTATGTTGAGATAAGCTTTCATTAAATTGCCCAGGTTGGCCTTGTTCTAGTGATGCTCCTGCCTCAGCCTCCAGACTAGCCGGGATTATAGGCATGTACCATTATGCTCAGATATTTCAAATAAATGAAGATATATAGCCTGGCAAGCACAAGGTCCTGAGTTCCATTCCCTAGTACCACCAAGGGAAAAAAAAAAGAAAATGTATAATGTGTGGCTTTTTGTCTTTCAGTTAGCATGAAGTTTCAAGATTTTCCATGTTCTGGTGTATGTCAGTACTTTATTCCTTTCTATGGCCAAAAAATATTCCATTGTATGAATATACCTCATACCTTATCCATTTTATCTATTTTTATCCAACCACATTTGGGTTTTTCCCTTTTGACTATCATGACTAATGCTTCTTTGAACCTTGCTGTGCATGTGTTTGATTCCCTGTACTCAGTTCCTTTAGTTACATGCCTAAGAGTATAATTGCTGGGTCATATGCTTATTTACCAAGGAACTGACACTCCTTTCCTTCATGGCCACACTATTTTACCTTCGCACTGGAAGCATATGAGGATTCTAATTCCCTCTCCACCCTTAACAACATTGGTTATTCTTTCTCTTTTTTGTGTGTATGTGCATCCTGGCATATGGATATTGCACCCAGAGCCTCATGCGTGTGAAGCACATGCTGAACCACGATCTATATTCCAAACTTACTTTCGTTTTTCAATAGCCATTGTAATGAATGTGAAGTCACATATTATTGTCATTTCTAATTGAATTTCTCTAATGAGGGGTGTTGAGAATCTTTTCATGGGCATCTTGGCTATTTATATATGTTATTTAGAAAATGTTTATTTATTTCCTTTGCTCACTTTACATTGGGCATTTAGGTTGTCTTTTTGTTGTTGAATTACACAGTTGTTCATCATAAGACTAGTAAATGACCCTCAGTTGCAAGTCATTGACACAGGGTTCTCGAATTCCCCTACCACCTAGATGATTCTGAAGCAAATCCAAGCCATTTAAAACCCCCTTTTCTCTTAGACATGTGTGATGTTGCATGCCCATAATCGTAGTACTCTGGGAGGCTGAGGCAGGAAGATCACAAAATCAAGTTCTGCCTGGGCAACTTAGTGACTTAATGAGACTTTGTATCAAGATAAAGAAAAAGAAGAGCCGGGCGTGGCGCACGCCTGTAATCCCAGCACTCAGGAGGCTGAGGCAGGAGGATCAGTGTGAGCTCGAGACCAGCCTGGGCTGCAAAAGTGAGCTCAAGGCCAGCCTTAACTGCATAGCTAGACCCTGTCTCAAAAAGACAAAAAAAAAAGAAGAAAAAAGAAAAAGTATTAAAACCCCCCTCCCCCGCAAAAAAGCCCTTCTTTTTTCTTATAGTTTGTTTGTTTATTTATTTATTTATTTGTCTTTTTGAGACAGGGTCTTATTGTACAGTTCAGGCTGACCTTGAGCTCACTTTTGTAGCCCAGGCTCGTCTCGAACTTGCACCAGTCCTCCTGCCTCAGCCTCCCAAGTGCTGGGATTACAGGCGTGCACCACCATGCCCAGCTTCTTATAGTTTATTTTTGAAGGAATGTCCTCATATATTCTTTTAAGCCTGCAGATTTTTTTTTTTTTGTGGTGCCGGGGATTGAATTCAGGCCCTTGCACTTGCCAGGTAACTGCTTATTCTACTGAGCTATTTCCCTGGCGCATAAGCCCCCAGGTTTTAAATTCTCTTAATTATAGACCTATGGTGCTTTCTGTGATATAAAGTGATGGATAGAGATGCTGAGTAGACCTGATTCTCGTTATATTTTTGTAGAAACTTCCACAGTAGAGTTGTGTGTGTGTCCCTATAGTAGGACCGGTTGCCTCTTTCTATGTTGAGACTGCTGACAATCTTACTGTTTTTTTCTAAATAGTGTCCTTCTGACTGTGAGTTACTCTATCAGTCCTCTTTACAGATAAACTCTTTTATTAGCTGTTTGGTTGCCTTGATACACCGTTTGGTCAGCACTGTTCCATCAGGTGCTTGATCTTCTCCTTTGGTTTTCCAACACACAGGTTTCCAAACTGGGCTGTGTGCATAGCAGCATCATGAACTTACAGATTTCACATTGTAGACATTCCTGTGCCTTGCACTTAGCACCCTGCTTGATAGTGGGGTCAGTGATAGTGGTTCTTCTCTGGCTGCATATTGAGGTCTCCTGGAGACAGATCTTTTTTTTTTTTTTTGTCTTTTTGAGACAGGTTCTCGCTATGCAGTTCAGGCTGGCCTTGAGTTCACTTTTGTAGCCCAGGCTGGTCTCGAACTCGCACCAGTCTCAGCCTCCGGAGTGCTGGGATTACAGGCGTGAGCCACCACGCCCGGCCTGGAGACAGATCTTCAAAGAAAATGATGCCTAGACCCACTTTGGCTGATTGGATTAGTGTCTCAGGTGAGGCTGAGCATAGGAGAGCATAACAACACTTGGCAGGTGACTTTGATATGATGAGGATTGAGGGTCCTCATTAAAGCTCATCTCAAGGGTGTAGGTTCTTCAGAGCCTTGCTGGCTGTCCCTTGGCTACCTGCAGGGGCTTTTCCTTTTTTATGATGAACCTCTGCTCTTCTGACTTGAAGCAGAGCTTGGCCCAGCTTCTGGAGGGAGACAATGTGATAGTCCCCAAGGTCACACCAAGCAGGCATCTGTTCATCTCTGTCCAGGCCTCTGAGCCTTCTGTGTTTAAAAGCACTACTGAGAGAGAGACCTTATTTTTCTTTCTCTTTTAAACATGGCCCTCTCCTGTGCCATATGTACAAGTGACCACTCCTACCTCATTGAGACTCCCAATACCCTCCAAAATCTGTCCTTTGGTTATGAGGGTTGGTGCCTAGGCAGAGGTTTGATTAGCAACTTTTCCCTATGTTTAGCAGCGTGAAACTGGTTATCTTGACAGTGGTTGTGCTGTGTTCCACAATCTGCTGTCCACAGATCCAGTGGGCTTGAGGAAGTGGATGATAGATGAATCATGCCCTTTGGCTTCTTGCCTTGTGCCCATAAAAATGGCATTTCCTTAAATAGACCAGAACCTTAATAGCTATTTAAAGAACATATGTTAAAAAAAAAAAAAAAAAAAAAAAAAGAACATGTGTTATCTAGGGATGTGTTTTATGGCCCTTAAATAAACTTCAGACAAGTTAAACCATTTTCACATAGTTTATGCTGTATTTCTACTCTTCTTTTATGGCAATTTGTATAATTCCTTGGCTTTTGTATGTCAACTCTCAACTCTCATTACATACAACAGAATACTGAGACAGGGCCCACTTGAATACCCTAGATTGGGGACAAATCCTTGCAATGGTTCAGGAGTTTGGGGTAAGGGCTTCCAGCCCAAAGAAGTCCCTCAGGAAGTACTTAGCCAGGCCCTCAGAGGCACACCCACAGTATCACAGATAATCTTATAGGTCAGAGTTAACTTCACGAGAGTGAAAAGGACATCAGTGGCACTGTGAAGCAGGTCATCATCCCCATCATATTCCAGTTGATGTGTGCTGAATGAAAGGACGTGCACCTTTAGGAGAAAATGGGGCAGAGCTCCCCAGTCAAGGCCTTGTTGGGGCTTTCTGGAATGTTCGTTAGGGCACACATCATTAACACTTGTTGTTGTCTGCCCCAGTCCAAATGTAGAAATGGCTTGTAGAGTAGAAAAGACCTAAACTGACCTGGAAACAATGCAAAAATATACATTCATCACTTAAGGAATTTGCATAATAATTATTAATGAGTTACCATTTGCATATTGGCTCTGTGTGTGTGTGTGTGTGTGTGTGTGTGTGTGTGTGTGTGTGTACCAGAGATTGAACTCAGGATCTTATACTTGTAGGCAGGCACTATGCTGCTGAGCTATGTCACTGGCCCTCATTTTCTCTATTTTAAAAAGAGAAATGTTTCTTCCTTAAAGATATTGACACCATAAGCTGTGAATAGTAAACAGTGAAAGGTCTTTCCATTAGTATACATTGTGCGTGTGTTTGACTTTAAAATTTATTTTATTTTATTTTAATTTATTTTATTTTTTTGTCTTTTTGAGACAGGGTCTCCCTGTGCAGTTCAGGCTGGCCTTGAGCTCACTTTTGTAGCCCAGGCTGGTCTCCAACTTGCACTGATCCTCCTACCTCAGCCTCCCAAGTGCTGGTATTACAGGCATGCACCACCATGCCCAGCTTTTAAAATTTATGTTAAAGAGACGTACTGGCCTTCAGGAACCTGTACATGAGGTCCTCAGTGTTGCTACTCCTTCATTAATCTGTAGCTCAGACTTCTCCCTGCAAGGGAAGTCCCTGGAAGATAAAGCCTTCCCTTGTATACTGAAAAGGATGCTAAAAATAGAAATTCCATTTCTAGATAACCTTTGTGAAATAAATATGTTGTTGTAAACAGGGTATCTGAAAAGTTGTAGCACTGTTATAGGTCTTTCACCTCTGTGTGGTGCTGGCTTTTGAAAAACTGATTTGTAGCTGTTGTGTCCTTAATTTGTCTTTGCTCATTGTGGTTAATGGTGACCTCAGTGTTACTAACTTCAGAGATTTTTTTTTTTTTTTTGAAAGCCCTCTAGACCTTTCAGCAGCACTGCTGCATTGACAACTCTTAGCTCTTTGTGGTGCTGCAGGTGGAGCCCAGAGCCTTGTGCATGCTGCTATGCAGACACTATACCACTGAGCTGTTAGCCCCAGTCCTCCTTTTTTAAAAATTCCTTTGCCTTCTGGTTTCTCTCCTTGCGCTCTGACTTCTTGTCCTGTTAGAAACTTTTCTCCCTGAAATGGTGTATGACTTGGGGAAGTTCTTTCCTTCCAACTAATGACAGTACCACCCCTAGGTAATCCCACTTGGGATGCTGGTGACACATTTTATATGTCTTTGTTTTGTTGTCCTTTAAGGATCACCACACCCATATAAGTGCCATTGGGCCCTTTCTTGTTGTTCTCAAGGTTGCGTGGACTTAATGCCTTCCAGACACACCTGCTCGTCAGCTTCACACCCACCTCCAGTGAGCTGTGCCTCCATGAAGGTCACCATGGGTGTCTGGTTCTGCCAGCAGAAGCCAAGTGCTGTCCTTGGCACTGCACATTCTCCCTTCTCATCTTCAGTCTGTCACTATGTTCATTTGTCCTGCTTTCCAAGCCCACACCTGTCTTTACCTCTGTAGTTGCTCCCTGAGTATATCTTCCGCTGCTCTCACTTGCTTCTGTGATTCCACTTTCCCTTTAAACATTCAGCCTCTTCCTGACTATGTCAGTCTATTTGTCAAGCTCTGTTCTACAACACCATCCCGGAGAGTTATGACCTGATCTTAGGCCCTGATCCACATAAAGACATAGTAGCTTGGGTGAGGATTCACCAGATTAGCAAATGGACTTCAAAAAGAACAATTTATCTAGTTCTCTGGACAGCAGGCTTAGCTTCCCTGTCCTTTCAGATCATAACTGCAGCCATGTTAGTATGAGTGTCCATGCTTGAACCATAGACCTGAGGGTGTCACTGTCTCCTGCTCTCTTCACTGAAACTCTTCTTTACTGTTAATGGAAGAACCTGGCTCTGGGGTCTTTACTGTTGTGTTTTTGTGCTGATCCCATTAAGCTTTTGCACCTCTACAGGCCACACCAGTCCTGTCACAGTGGGCAAGCTGCACCTGTTGCATTTGAATCACTGCAGCAAAACATTGTAGAGCGGTTTTTCTGCTCACATGCTGAGCACTTTCGGAGTTGGAACTTTAGTTATTTCTGTTCTTCATCCCAACCTTCAAGAAAGAGAAAGAAAAAAGGAAACTATATTTCAAAAGGCCCGTGATTGTGCTGCATACTTGATATGAAGGCAGGTGGAGGTTTGTAAGGGATAGTGTTCAGTGGGGACCATTGACTGTGGCTGCATGCCCACGATCAGAGCTCTAGGAAGGAGAAGAGCAGCTGGGGGGCATCTAGTACTTCTGCTGGTTATTGTGCAGATGAGTTTGGGGCTATCTGCCAGTCAGCACCTATGTTCTCTAAAATAACTAAATCAAATTCTTAGGATGTCTGGCACATAGCTCAGTTTACAGGGGACCGCTGACTCGTTCTTTGGAGTGGGCCAACATTTTCACATTCACTGTACAGACGCACACACCCGCAACATGTTGAGCCCACATCAAAACCTACATGGTATACACTGATGTTGAGGGGTTTTTTGTTTTGTTTTGGGGTTTTTTAGCTCTTTTCCTCAGTTACCAAGGTAACCCAGAATTGGTACTTTATCTGGGCCTCATGGGCAGATAAAGTGATCACACATTGCAGAGAACAGCAGTCTACCACCTACCTGCATGTGACCCCTTACTCGGAAAGTTGCAAGAAGCTTAGCCCTGACCTCATGCTGGTAGGAATCATACTTCCACTCCGTTCTGTGGTCCAGGCAGGGAACAGGCCTGAGGGAAATGCAGGGATGCCAGCTCTGGTGGCCACCTGCAAAGGTACAACATGGACCCTAGGATCTTGTGCCCATCCCTGCCCTCCCCTGGTGGCGTGGAGTCTATGTGTGGTTGAAGTTTAAGAAGAAGTGGTGGCTGTCATGTGGCTACACTGAGAGGATGGGGACTGTGGGGGAGTTCTGCACTGGATAAGGAAGGGAAAGTCCTTTTCTTTGGTGATACAGTGTCCTTTATATAAAAGGTAGCTGGGGGTGGTGGCTCATGCCTGTAATCCCAGCACTGGGGGGGGGGGGGCTGAGGTAGGAGGATCAGTGCAAGTTTGAGACCAGCCTGGGCTACAGAAGTAAGCTCAAGGCCAGCCTAAACTGCATAGCGAGACCCTGTCTCAGAAAGACAAAAATAAATAAATAAGTAAGTAAGTAAATAAATAAATAAATGAAATTTTTAGAAATATACGCACACATGCACGCGCGCACACATACACACTTTTTGTGTGTTTCTTACTAATCTTGTCATTGTATTGCCATTCCATGATAGCTGAATGATGCAGAGCCCCACAGGAGGAGGCTGGGGTCAGGTAGCGCACGTCTTCCTCTTTGCCTTTGAGTGGGAATAGAAGGCAGAGGCACAAGTAGGTTCATTTGGGTTTATTATTTAATAGCCTCAGAGTTCTTGGCTCCCCAACTTACTGCTAAACAATGTCCCAGGTGAGACGCTCTTTGGTTTGGGTTTTATTTTGATCGGAAATGTCATGTACAATCATTAGTTGCCCCTTGTTTGGAGCCCCAGAAGCTGTGCTGTCTTTCTATTTCACAGGGCTACATGTGTCCCGGGTAGGTCTCCTCTTCCTCCAGGACTACGGTAGCTGCAGGACCAGCAGCTCCTCCCCCACTGAGGCTGGGTCTATCTGGAGGAAGCAAGGCCAGGAAAGCCCAAGTCCCACAGCCAGGCATCCAGGACACAGGAGCCTCTGCTGTGAGGCACAGTGAGGCCAGGCACGTCCACAAGCCTGCCAGAGCTGCTTCTCTTTCAGGGAGCAGAAGGGGCAGCTGCAGCAGGAAGAGGAGGTTTATATTCCTTCAGAAGTGAATGTGACCTCGAGTGAGAAGCTGTTGTTGACCTCGCACAGAGCTGCACATGTTATTAAAAAGCTTCCTGCTCTGCTCTGTTTAAAAAGGCTAACGTCCTTGGCTCTTTTATCAGCTACTAGTCAGAAGGACCATTTGGAGTCCTAGGAGGCAAAGGGAGGACCTTTGGGCTTCAGCTAGACTTCTTTTATTTTAATATATTTATTCCCAATGTTAAAAAAGGGGGGGGGGTTGCCTACAGAGATAGCTCAGTAGAATAAGCACTTGCCTGGCAAACACAAGGACCTGAGTTCAATCCCCCGTCCCACTAAAAAAAAAGAGAGAGAGACCTGGTCTCAAAGAAGAGTGAGTGAGTACCTTTAATGGACCTTTTCCTCTGCACTTTAAACAAGGGACTCTGCGTCACTGGCCCATATGGATCATGTAGCTAGCCAGTGCTGACCTATTCTTCATTGTTCTACATACTTCATTCCTGCTTCTTTTCCACACCCAGGTTTAGATTTCAGAAATGTGGTACTTCCCATAGAGGTGTCTCATTAAGAAATCTTCCCTGACACCTGTGGGAAAACAAGACAACCCTGTTGTGCTAGTTAGGCCTGACTTTGCTAAAGCCCCAGACTATCTGTGCCTGGAGATATATCTGATCCTTTCTGAGTCGTAGTTCCTATAAGGCTGTTCCCAGGTAGACTGGGGTTGTAGCTCAGTGGTAGAACACTGGCTTAGCATGTATGAGGTCCTAGGGTAATTGTGACAGTTACATATATTGCTCACAGAATACATGGGACAAGGATAACTGTCCCTGCACTCCCTGCAGCCTGCAGAGCATCATAGATAAAAAGTCACTTTTCTTGGTCCTAGTTTCTTCTCAGAGGGATGGTTCTGCCTATTCTTGCTAACTACTGTCTGAAATTCATATAAGACAAGAGAGGCAACTGTGTGTGTGTGTGTGTGTGTGTGTGTGTGTGTGTGTGTGTGTTGCTCAATCAGCAGGAGCAGTCCAGCATCATTTGTTTTGAGGTGCCTTCATGACACTATCAGAATCTCTTGAGTGGTGACTATTAGGATCAGAGCAGAGAACCTGGTGGAAGGCAGGCAGGAACGCTAATGGTTGTGGCACCTGAGGTTCTGACCTGGCCCTGGTGGAAGAGGGCTGGTATAAGATAGCAGAAAACACAGTGCCAGTATTCCCTTCATACCCAAGTCATACGCAGTGTGGTGGTACCACCATCTTACTCCATAGTGCTTAGCAGGTTTTCCTTCCCTTTTGTGCCTCAACTAGTCTTTTTACACAGAGCAGGTACTAACAGTGTTTCGGGGTTAGGCTAGAGAAACTGGAAGCAGCAGATCAGATCAGTGAAGGAAAATGACCTGTGAAATAATTGTCGTCAGATTGGCTCCCCTTCAGAAGGCTCCATACTTGAGATACGGTCACAGGGCAGCATTCTGCACACATGCAGTCAGGGCTACGAAAATATGCATTGGTGCTGAAGCTAGTGAGAAGTCAGCCTTCTCCAGCTCTGTAGAGGGACCACCCAAAGCTGTGAGACTACAGAAAGTCTGTCTCTGCAGAACAGCTGGTTGCCTGGCCTGCGCCTCACCTGTTACATAGACACATCCTCACAACCCTAAGCTCAGTCCCTGTCATCCCTACCTGCTCTTTTTCTCTGCACAGTAGATCCTCTACTTGGTACTAAGAATGATCAATTTGACTGTGGTAGTGCACACCTGTAATCCCAGCACTATAGGAGGCTGAGACAAGAAAATAACACATTTAAGCCTGGTTTAGGCAATTTAGCAAATGCTGTCTCAGGATTTAAAAAAGGGATGAGGATGTAGTTCCATGTAAAGGCCCTGAGTTCAAGTCTCACTACTACAAAAAAAATAAAAGGTTTTTATTTTATTTATTTATTTATTTAGTCTTTTTGAGACAGGGTCTCGCTACACAGTTGAGGCTGGCCTTGAGCTCACTTTTGTAGCCAAGGCTGGTCTTGAACTTGCACCGATCCTCCTGCCTCAGCCTCCCAAGTGCTGGGATTACAGGCGTGCGCCACCACGCCCGGCCCTAATAAAAGGTTTTTAAAGCATTGGGGAAATTATTCTTGTTCAATATTTATATAAAATGTGTAAATTATCAAAAATTGAACAGTTTCACCTTCTAAAGGATTCTTGCAAATAAGGGTAAAGTTTGCGGGGCTGGGGAGATAGCTCCGAGGCACAAGTGCCTGCTGGGCAAGTGCAAAGTCGTGAGTTCGAACCCTGGTCCCACCAAAAAAAAAAAAAAAAAAAAAGGGTAAAGTTTGCATACCAGCTGAGTAACCATATAGTAAAAAACAAAACTTTCTGAGTATATTCTTTGCATACTTATGAATATTTTTCATTCAGACATGGAGTAAGAGGTCCTTTAAAATTGTGACTCTCAGAGGTGATAGGGGGAGTGCACAGCCCAGTGATAAAATTAGTTATTTTTTAACTGTGAGTAGATTGTAGTGGAAACTGTGGTGATTGTGGACGGTTCTGCTGAGGCCTGGCCAGGCTGTCCTTTGTTTTTTGTTGTTGGTGCACATTAGTATCTTAAGTGGGATAGTGTCCTTATGTGCTCATGCTCTGAGATACATGGTAATTTCATGGATCTTCAAGTACTTCAGCAAACACTGAGAAATGAGTTACACTTAATAAATGGTGCTTTAAGCCCTGCTAGTTGTCATCCACTTCTGCAGTCTGTACCATCACCACAGCCAGCTGTAGCAGAGGCCAACCTCAGCAGCCTGGGGACTGCTCAGTATATGCAGCAGCTCATAATTCATGTCACAAATCCAGGAATAACATGAGAGCAGTGGTCTGGAGGTAGTGGTAGACTGAGGGTACTCCATAATAGGTCCAGACATGAACTTCAGATGGACCTTAGGACACAGCTTTTCAATGTATTTTGGTCCCACCGGGGCTCATCTTGATTAAGATTTGATTTTGTTCTGGAAGCCACATGATATTAGAGGCCTCTCTGTCCTGCTTTGCACTTCCACAGAGGATCACACTATCTGTTTGTCTTCTTTCCTCCTCAGAATATTGACATCACTAACTTCAGCAGCAGCTGGAACGATGGCCTGGCCTTCTGTGCACTCCTGCATACTTATCTGCCAGCACACATTCCATATCAAGAACTGAATAGCCAAGATAAGGTAAGACAGGCCACAGGATACCTGCTTCTGCTGTCCTCTCACAGAGCAAGAACCTAAGAACCAAGGACAGTGCCCTCATCAGTAAGTCACACTCTACAGTGTGGACTCAAGACAGTCCTCTTCTGGCTCAGCTTTATTCTGAGTTTGGTCCCTTGTGCTCAACCAACTGGTCCCTGGCCCACCCTGTGAGGAATGTTTGACCTGATCAGAGTTCTCTGTATGATATCATTCCCAGTAGCAGTGTCAGTCATTCCTGGCTGACAACACTTAGGCCAAGGGCATCAAAAGTAGACAAAGAGCTAGGGATATAGCTCAGTGGCACAGCACCTGCCTAGCATGCACAAGGTCCTGAGTTCAATTCTCGATACCCCCCAAATAGTGTATTTTCAAAAATGGGCAATGGATGGCTATGTATGGTATGAATGGTCAGATGAATATCCCCCCAAAAGGCCAGATTTCTGTTACCTCATTATCAAGACTGACTGTCACAGGCCACTAAACATTATGTGTCTGAAAACTGATGAGAAGCACCAAGCCAGTGTAGTCAGA
The DNA here is from genome assembly GCA_004027025.1 of Myocastor coypus. Taxonomy (NCBI): domain Eukaryota; kingdom Metazoa; phylum Chordata; class Mammalia; order Rodentia; family Myocastoridae; genus Myocastor; species Myocastor coypus. The sequence goes on along the minus strand of PVJA010017089.1, from coordinate 17,083 downwards.
AGCCAGCTTTGGAGTGTTTCATCCATGAAGCTCTTTAGGGTCAGAGAACAGACCCAAGATCCCTGTCCTGGCCCACCACCTGTCACCATAGCAACCCTTGAAGATCTCTACCAGGAAAAAACTCTTGGCAGATGTGTGTCTAGCTTTTCAGGTATATACCCAGGTGACTCAGGGTCTGCATGCTGAGAATGAGGCTGTGAATGAGGACAGCACAAGTATGACAACTCTATAACTGGCTGAAAAAGAATTATGGTGTCAGGGCTCACTATGGGCATCCACAGGTACTTGGTACAGACTGGCAATCCTGAGGGTCACAATGTAGGTTTATTTTGGTCCCAAATCGAGTTGAGTATCCTTTGTGTGGCCTTTCGTTTAGTATTACTCATGCAACAGTGACATGATTTCTCTTACAGAAAAGGAACTTCACACTGGCTTTCCAGGCAGCTGAAAGTGTTGGCATCAAATCCACACTGGTGAGTCCCTGGTCTCCACTGAGAAATTACTGCAGGGTACTCCTGATTAGGAAGAACACAGCCACTGGGTGTTACAGCTGCCTAGTGACAAGGAGGGATTGGCAGCAGGGTGGGGAGAGTCCCATACAAGTGGATGCTGATGTGTGTGTTTGCCCCCACCTATGGTGTTTTCTGCCTCACACAAAGCACCCATGTGGGTGGGCAGCTAGTGACCACAGGCCCTGGCAGACCTCATGCAGGCCTGTTCTTATGGTTGCCTCTTCCTTAGCAAAATCTTCGGATTTGGGGTGGGAGTGGGTGGGAGGACCTTCATGTTTATAAGTATCTAAGCCAAAGCAATTTGCAGAGGTCTGTGTTCCTTTTGTCAATTTACAAAAAGAGGATAACATGTCTTGGTTTGAAGAGAACAGCTTTATAGGCTGAAGAGTGTTGCCTACACTTCTTAGAAGGGCATTAAGAATCTCCTGCCTAGGGGCTGGGGAGATAGCTCCGTGGCACAAGTGCCTGCTGGGCAAGTGCAAGGTTGTGAGTTCGAACCCCAGTCCCGCAAAAAAAAAAAAGAAAAAAAGAATCTCCTGCCTAATCAGGAGCCAGTTGTAGAAAATTGCACAGGCCTAGGGCTTAGGTCCTTGCACAGGTTTCTGCCCAGTCCCTGTCAGCACTTGTAACAGCCATACTTCTGGCGGGAGCTCTTGGTGTCATCATCAAGCCTGCCTTTCTGGGAGAGAATACTGTGTCCAAGTGCAGAATGTTGCTTCCCACCTTCTCTGTAAACTGAATACTGTAGCATTGTCCAAACCACACATCTCATTGAGCTACTCAGGTCTTTTCACATAAGAGGCGACCCCAGATCCGCCAACAGTCTTCTAGGGCCATCTCCCCATCTGGCTGCCCATCCTCAATTTGTACCAACTGCATGTACTTTTTTTTTTTTTTTTAATTTATTTTATTTTATTTATTTTCTTGTTTCACAACCTTTGTTTGTTTATTCACTCATTTTTATGGCCAGCTCAGCCCTCCCCGAGGGCAGGGCTGGCGCAGCATGTGGTGCCGGGGATCGAACCGTGGTCCGGGAGTCTGCCCAAGCTTTCCCAAGCAGGGCTTTAGACCACTGAGCCATCCCGCCAGGCCCCTGCATGTACTTTTTTAAATTATTACTATTATGGCCAGCTCAGCTTGCCCTGGGGGGTGGGGCTGATGCAGCATGTGGTGCCATGGATCGAAGTATGATCCGTGCAGTGCCTAAGCTTGCCTAAGCAGACACTTTAGACTGCTGAGCCATCTTGCCAGCCCCCCAGCTACATGTGTTTTAAAGAAATATTTATACTCATATTTATACTATAAATGTGTTTTAAATTCATAGAACTATGCTTGCTTAGGATGGCTTCTGTTCAGCTATAGAGAAATGTTATTCAATTATGTTCCTATTAAAGTTTTCATATATACAATGTAGGTGATTTCTGTATCCTAACAAACTATAGTCAAGATTATTACAGCGAATGAGCAGATTTCTGCTTTCTGTATGAAATAACCATGGGTGGCCTTCCCCATTTTGCAGCACAGTTGAGGTTCCCCACCCATCAGAGGGTCCTCTTTGGCCAGCAGCAGGCCTTGCTCTTCAACTGTAGCAGGCATGAGTTATAGGTTCTAAGGTACCTACCCAGGTGGGAGCAGATCAGCGCATAGTTTCCCACGTTCATTTTCCTGCCCCCTCAATTTGTATATCCCAGGTCTCTGGTATTTTGCAGTTAAAAAATGTCCCCTGGGTAGTGATCTGGGAAGAGAGTCACTTGGGGGATCACCTAGACCAGACAGCCTTATTAGTCTATGGCAGTAACCCTGCATATGACTCAGGCAGAAATAAGCAGCTTGGGGATAATTTTGTTTTGTTTTGTTTTTGTTTTTTTGTTTTGCGGAACTGGGGATCTAACTCAGGACCTTGCACTTGCCAGGTGGGCACTTGTGCCCCTGAGCTATCTTGCCAGCCAGCTTGGGGATAATGTTGATGCCCTAAAGGAGGCACTTCTGTGGAGGCATTCTGGGCCAGGCCAGTGAAATATGTAGTTAGGATTATTCACTATTGTTGATGAACTCAATGGGGTGAGCCAGGAGGTGACCTGCAGTCCTAACCAAGCTCTTCTTCCTGTTAGGACATTAATGAGATGGTACGCACCGAACGACCAGATTGGCAAAACGTGATGCTGTATGTGACAGCAATCTACAAGTACTTTGAAACCTGAGCACATCAGGAGGAGCTGCCACTGACTGGGGACCTCAGCAGTAACCAAGCAACACCGACACCCTTAGCTATGCACCCCTAAAGCTTTTGGCAACTCTGGGCTGTCCTGCAGTGTGTGAGCCTCAGCCTGAGACCTGTGCATCAGAAGAACTCAGGCCTGTGGCCCATAGCACACACCAGGGCTCCTCCACAGGGGCTGTCTACCCAGCGCATGTGGGCATAGCACACAGCATGCAGGCTGGCTTCCTTCTGAAGACAGATCGAACTCCATTAGTGCCTAGGATATGAAAACAAAAGGCTGACACTCAGCTAAACTTGGGAGAAAGGATTCGATTTTAGGAGGTTTCTAGAGGTTGGTAAAAGGCTTCAGCTACAGCACTTCTTGACTATCACTCACTTGGGTCCCTTTGCTGGTGAGAACCAGGGGGAAAGTTGGTGCCTGGCAATTATCTGTTCCTTAGTGCTAGGGCAGAGCCAGGCTTGCCCTTTACTTGGGTCTGTTTTCTAGGAGCATGTCACTACAGAATTGGGAAAGCCATCTCTTCCATGTGACAGAGATTTCCTGGCCACCACCATGAAGCAGATTTCAACTAGAGTCAAGAATATATACAGAAGCGCAGTGCAAGTGGTCTCATATCATAGCCTGCAGCTGGCTAAGTCCACACTACTATTGTTGGGCCCCTGTTGGCAGGAGGCAGGTAGGACCCTTGTCTGGTATTCAGCTACCTGCCTCCAGCCCTAGTTCTGGCTTAAGGCTTCTGAGAAGAGGGACTGACCAAAAGGAGGTTTTCGTTAATTTTTTTGATTTATTATGAACAATATTGTGGAAAATAACTCCTATTTTATTAGTACTAAAGTTAAGTTGTTTCAAGCCAGGAATGGTAGAATTCATCTGTAATCCTAGAATTTGAATGCTAGGAGGATCACCATGTGTTCAAGGCTAGCCTGGGCTACTTAGTGAGACCCTGTCCGGAAAAGAAAAAAAAAAAAAAAGCAACAAAACCATAAAGTTAAATTGTTTTTTTCTTTTGTCTTCTGTTTTTTGTTTTTTGTATTATGGCTGGCTCAGCTTGCCCTGAGGGTGGGGCTGGTTTAGCATGTGGTGCTGGGGATTGAACTGCAGTCCCTGCAGTTGCCTAAGCTTTCCTAAGCAGGTGTTTCAGATTGCTGAACCATCTTGCCAGCCCCAAGTTAAATTGTTTTGGTAAGCATAGAAATGAAACAAATCTGAGCATGATACAGCAAGAACGGGGAATGAAGTAGCAAGTAGCTAAGAAAAGGGACATGCTTAGTGAGCACACAGTGTGACTTAAAGTCTCTGCTGAGTCGCTGAGATGTACTCCTTTTGGGCAGGAATGTAAGAAAGTGCCTTACCTCCCCTTGTCAGGGTAGCCCGTGCCTCCTCACCAGGGCAGGTATCAGCAGCGATTCAGAGGGCCAGGCCTGCCCTCCCCAGGTGCTGGAGCTGTGCTGTCTGAGCCAAAGCTTTACTCATCGGTGGTCTTGCTGCTGTCTTTAAGGCTGGGACTCAAAGCTCTTTTTGGGAGCAGGCAGCCCACATCTCATGTGTGTCTAGCACAGTAGTTGCTGGTTTGAACAATGTCAAACCCGGTACCTTCAATTTATGACTATTTGGCACTACGAGGAAGACTGGTCACCAGTCAAAACCTAGTGCAGCCCTATTGACCGGATGTAAGGAACAGGCTCCCCAGAGGCCATTCAGTTCAGTCATGGCCTGAGGGTCAGCATTCAAGCACAATGTTCTGTATTAGGAATCTGATGCAAGTGCGGCCCGAGACAAGAAAGTGGCGGTTAGGAAGTGGGCTCTAAACGCCTGTGGCCTGCAGCGTTGTCATCATCAGGTGGCTGGTGCTGCCCGTCTGCCCTGGGTGGATGTCCTCGCCTGGCAGCACAGGCTGCTGCCCCTGGATAAGGCTTTTTGTGAAATGCTGATTTTCAACTAAAAGAGAGGCCAGGTGGGCAGCGTTAACCTCAGAGGACACCAGAGGATGCCCTAAATGCCAGCTTCCACAGATGCCAAGCCTGGTCCTCCCTGCCAAGTGCAGTTCTTCCTGTCGCTCTGGTGACAGCTGTCAGCCTAAGTGACTATTCATGTGTGAACCATCTTTTTCAATGTCTGTCCACTTAATTTTTCTGAGTTCTTGCCTCTATGCTTAGTCACCTTCTAGAAAGCCTGTTCACTGTCTGCATCTAGGGTGTCTGATCATATTTTTTATTATTTATTATGGATAGAGGGGCCCATTATTTGACTAAGAAGACTTCTGAGCCTGTAGTTGGCAGTTTTGGCCCTTGTTGGCCACCTGAGAGCAACTCTAGCAGCTCATACTGGGACAGGGAATTCTAAAATCTTCTGAAGGAAGGCCGTGGTCACTGATGGTCTGTCTCACTTGGACGGAAAGCCTTCTGAACACTGAGGGCCCAACATCAAGCTTGGAAATGACAGCAGAATCACAGGTGCCCTTGGGAAGGGCTGCCGTAGCCCCACCTGCCTGGAGGCTCATCTCAGGGCCTGGCCCCCACCCCAGTGAGGGTCAGACTGCCCACATTGGCACCAGAGTCTGCAGATGCCTGGACTCCAAAGCAATACTTTTGCCTTTCCTAATAGGCTCCTTACAACATTGTTGGCTGTATACGTGCAACTGTAATGTTCTTGTGTGTTTAAAAGTGGGTACCTGCTTTGTAGCCTCCAGGAAGTCATTTCGCCTCTTTAAGCACAAGCTTTATTGCAAAAGGGCCAGTTACCTTTCTATTTCTGTCATAGGCTTCTGCTGACTGACTGATGATACTTTGTCATTTTGTTCTAGTAAATATTCTTGAATGTATTAAATTGTTAAGACACATCTGGCTTGGAATTTCCTAGCTTGCTTTCCCTCCCCACTGTCCTTCGAACACTGTGTCACATGCATCCAGACCCAAACTGGAACCCTGTCCACCTAAGAAGTCCCCCTCTGGTCCAGCTTTCAACCCTCTCGTCATTACGTGGAGCACCCAGTCTGGAGTGGGAGACCTGGTGTGCCTGCTGCAGCGCCTGCCTCAGGCAGGTGTCTAGACTGTGAAACCACAGCAGGGTGTAGGGTAGGTGAGCCTAGAGGTTCTGACCTGTGCTGGGACCACTCAATATGTGACAGGTACTGATACCCTAGGAACACCAGCAGAGCTGCTCCATGAGAGTGGAAGCCCCAGGCGTAGCCCAGACACACAAAATCAGGCATCCTGAGAGTTTTTGTCTTTATAAAAATGTATCTAGAGATGAATTTGGGGATATATAAAATGAAGAGAAGCAAAAAGAAATCACCCAGAGGTAAGTTAAGTCTACTGTGCATCTTATGGTGCTGGAGATGAGGCAGGTGCTCTGCACAGCTACCTTAGCCCACTCTGTGTCTTGGATGTGATCGTTTGAATCCACTGAAATAGCGCTCAACACTCCACCTCACACATACTGTGTGGGCAGGGTCTGGGGCCCTGCCTTATACCAGAAGCCTCAGGACAAGCATCTTACCCAGAACTGAGACTCCCCAGGATCAGTGGTCCCAGGGAGAATATGAGCCCAACTGGCCTTAAGTTAGGAGATGTCCTAAGAATTCGTGAGCCCCTTCCTAGGGTAGCCACAGTTGCCTAGGGTGACCAGTATGGCCCCTGGTCCTGAGTACCTCAATCTTGGTGCTGGCATGGCAGGGACAGGCCATACTCAGCTTCAGCCCCACCTCATGCATCAGATGTGATTCGTGTCTCCTCCTAAGATGGTCAGTAAGAATCAACTGAAGCTGCTGTCCCTAATGGGAAGGGATGCCCTGCCCTCTGCCTAGTAAGCTGTCTCAGAGGCAACCCCTGAAGTTGGTCCCTCACAGGTGTTTGTGGCCCCGTGTACCTGCCTGGAGCCTGCAGGTCCAGCCGTGGGCCTTGTTTTGCAGACTTTGAACCCCCACTGCCTGTCCTGGGGCAGCACCTCTGAGGAAACACAGGTTGTGCCTTGAGGGAGATTCGAGAACCTGAGCATCAGCACTGACATGTGGGAAGGGAAGAATTCAGATGCCTAGGAGAGTGGAAAGATCCAGAAAGGATCTACGGGACACTTCCAAACATGGACCAGGGATTCTGAGCATGGTAACTGAAAAACTGACCCCATTCTCACCAGACTACTACTTTGCCAGCTTCAGGTGGCCTAGAGTATTTCATGTTGTCTCTTTAGGGATCAGGGACAGATAATGGATTTTGGCTTACAGCCACTGTGTTCTGTCAGATGGTGGGTAAAAAGTCCTAGGTTGCTGAATTCATGACTCCATTAACAAGAGTTCTGAACCAAAGTAGGACTTCTATACAGGAGTGTGGCGGGACAGGACACCACCCTGAGCAGTCGGTGTGGAGGCCTAAGGGTGGCATGTAGAGAGCTCACAATCCAGCCTCTACGGAAGCTTGATGGCCCTGCAGAAAGCATTACCCAGTGTGAGGAGAGGGCAGCAGAGACTGCTGGCTTGGAAACTGAGTCCTGTGAGGAGACAGAAGAGACACCACCCGTCTGGGAGGAGGTGAATGTGCTCTCCAGAGAGACTAGCACCAGCTCCCACTGATACTTGTGAGAGCCAGAGAGAGCACCAAGCACTTGTTAGGACACCAGGCTCTTCCAGCTATGTCACAAGCACTTGGGATACACTGGGGCTATTCCCACCTCCGCAGAGTGGTGCCCTTAAGAAGGAGCCCCTTTTGGGCTGGTCAGATAGATCAGTTGAGTAAAGGCCCTGCTTAGGCAGAGCACAGCATCTGGGGTTTGATCCCTGGCGTGCTGTGCTGGCCCCACCTGCAGAGCACTTTGGTTTGTTTTTTTTTTTTTTCTTTCTTCAGAGCACTTTGAAATGATTGAGATGGCATGGTGGCACACACTTGGGGGACTGAAAACAGGAGAACCACTGCAAATTCAATCTACATAGTGAGACCCTATAGACCCTGAAGACCCTGTCCTAAATTAAAAAAAAAAAAAAAGCCCCTTGGTGGCCTATGGCTGTCTTCAGGAATTAGGAGTGCTGAGCCCTGGCACGGGGGTTAGCGGTGGGTACAGAAGGTTATTGTCCACCACAGAGCCAGGACAAGGCTCACTCCCCCCAGGGCCCATTTCCTGTCTATATTGATGAACTAGAGCAGCTCCAAGACAGACTTGCTGTGTCGGTCCTGTCAGAAGCCAACGTGAGATGGAGCATTTTCCCATAGGCCTCAACTGGAGGATGGGGGCAGTGCTCGTATATTTGCTGTGGCTTTGGTGACTTGGGGATTGATTCCTCTGGCACAATCTTACCTCTTCAGAGCTTCCTTCAGGCTAGAGATAAACTGGAGCATGTAAAGGCTCCATTTGCCGAAGGGAAAGTCAGGTGGGCACCCTAGGATAGCTGGTTTAGGTCCTAGGGACTCTGGCCTAACCCCCACTGGGTGCGTGGTTCCAGTCCTGGCATGTCTTGCTCTCTGATGTGGCTCAGCTGGCCCCAGAGCAAACAATGAGGGCCATAGGCCACCCAGGTGCATCCTGGGCAGGAACAAAGAGCCATGGGTGTGGGTTGGGAGTGGGCAGTCTGAGAACGGATTTCTCTGCAGCAGGAGAGGGCCCCACTGGCTCCACCATCTGGCCTGCATTGTGAGGGCCTGGATGGAAGGGCAGGCCAGCAATACAGCCTTCAAAGCCTGCCTGGGACTGGACAGGAAAGCCAAGAGCCAGAGCTAGAAGCTGGGGGTTTCCAGAGACAGCCCTCATGCCCAAGGCAGTGGCCATGCTCAGAGAAGGCCTGTGCCCGCTTCCATCTTACACTCTCAGGGAAGCCTTGCACCCAAGGAAAGCTGGCAGAGGGGCACCCATGCCAAGCCCAAGGATTGGGGCCTTGTCTAGGGAGCAGGCAGCACAGTTTCCCCCAGCAGGTTGTAGGGAAGAGATAGGCGCCGGCAGGGCAGGCCAGAAAACAGCTCTTCTTTATGCCAACCCATCACAACCTCAAGGACCAGAGCGTGCCCAGTCACTGGCAACAGCTTCACCAGAGACCTGGGCTAGAGTGTGTGGTGGATGACAAGAACCACTGGAATAGTGCTTCTTTTCCTTCCAATAGGCCAGGAAGAGACTTGGCCTGACTCCTGACAGTCTCTGTGGCACTGGCTCCTTATGGCAAGCTGGGATCCTACCTGTCTACCTGCCCTCAGGACATAGCTCCCCAAATTCCAGGCATGAAGACCAAGAGCTAGTATCTTTACCAAGAGCCTGAGACAGAATACAAGGGCTTTGGATGGGCGAGGTGACACACCTGTTATCCCAGCACTTGGGAGGCTGAGACAGGAGGATCATTGCAAATTTGAGACCAGCCTGGGCTACACAGTGAGCTCAAAGCCAGCTGAAAACTGGATAAAGAGACCTTGTCTCAAAAAACACTGTGATCCTGAAGGCCCTTCCTCCTGCGTGGGGTTATGCCATAGCACACGAGGCCAAGCTGTGTGTGTAGAAGACCAAGGGGAAAATGCAGTGTTCCAGAGAAGGAAGAGCAATCATTGGAGTCTATAATCAGGGACTGTGGAGCAAGAAGCACACCCCCCACTGGCTGTTTCTGACTCATGCGCTGTTGTAGCCCCTTCAAGGTGCCTCTAGAGGAGACATGATATTCCTTGCATGTTGAGAACTTCAGATATTTTTTTTTGTTTATTTCTCTTAAACCTCATTATTTGTTTTTTTTTTTTTTTGTCTTTTTGAGGCAGGGTCTCACTATGCAGTTGAGGCTGGCCTTGAGCTCACTTTTGTAGCCCAGGCTAGTCTCGAACTCGCACCGATCCTCCTGCCTCAGCCTCCCAAGTGCTGGGATTACAGGCGTGAGCCACCACGCCCGGCTAACCTCATTATTTGTGTTATGGCTGGCTCAGCCCACACTGGGGAAGGGGTGTGCAGCATGTGGTACCAGGGTTGAAGAGCAGTTGCAGCGCTTGCCTTAACTTTACTCCACAGGCACTTTAGACCACTGAGCCATCTTTGGTATGGTACAGAGCTAGCTTAGCTCCAAGAGATGTCAGGGCCTAAGTGAATGGATGGATCCCTGGAAAGCCAACAGCAATGCTACATTCTAGGGTGGCCCCAGCCACTGATTCCTGGGTCCTTGTCTCCTCCCAGTGGTGGTAGTAGAGGGGGGCCCTTCATTAAAGACACCAAGGAGGGCCCTGGAAAAGGTGGGGCAGATTCTCAAGAGCCAGGACTGGGGAATGAGGTTACATGGCAGAGTCTCAGGTTGGAAAAATATCAGGGGTTACAGAGAGGGACCAGCAGTGTTGCAGGGTCCTTGGGGTCCTCGAGTTTAACTTTGGGTACAGGTACCTACCCAACCCAGCTCACCATCCTCTGGCAGGAGATCTGGATCCCCTGCATATAAGCAAACACAGGACTGTGCTGACCATGTGGGAACAGGAGGCCAGGCTTTAGCCCTAGTGATGAACCAAGGAAGATGGCAGGTGGTGGAGGGTGAGTCCCAGCAAAGTGAGAACCAGCATCTTGGGCTTCTGGCTCCTGATGAGCCGACCAGGTGCCTGCACATCTGCTGCCTACCCACCTTCTCCTCCCTGAGGTGGAAGCAGGGAGCTGCTTTGGTGGAGGCCATCCCTCTCTCTACCTTGGCCTCAGCCTTGAGGCCTAGCCTGGCTGGAATCAAACCCACCCGGCCTAGGAAAGTGTTCCAGAAATCCCTTGACTATCGATTGTCTGGCTATTTGAGGGGCTTGTCCTGCTGTGAACGGAACTGAGATTAGTCCAGAAGCAAAAGTCAAAAGCAGATCTTCTTGCATAGCTTAGTTGAGGCTGGATACGAAGTCGTTCCCACTCATAAAGCTCCAAAGCAAAGGCAGGGAGAGGGAATTCCCAAGCCCCGAGTCGCTGGAGATTCCCAGTTAAGTCTGTGGTGCTGAAGCGACTCTTGCCTTCCTCTAGTTCAAAGAAGCGGAGGGAGGCGGAGACACTGCCCCAACAGGCACCAGGGTCTGTAGCAAAAAGAGAGACCCAGTTCCAAAATCTGGCATGTGGAGGGGGAGTGACACAGGGGCAGCAATGCTGACCAGATCTGGCGGTAAAGGAGAGCAAAGCCCAGGGAAGTTCACAGCTGCGGAGGCGGCCCAGAGAGCTTCTTGGAGGACAGTGACCGCAGGGGTGGGGTCCAAAGGCCTTCAAAGGGCGGGGTGAGGTGGGAAGCTCTGGGGTAGGGGAGGGCCGTGGCGCTGCAGGAGGCTGGGACGGATGGAACCTACAATGGTCACGCTGCAGGGTTGGAGGCATCCGAGGCGGTCCATCCCTGCCACGGGCATATCCTCTGGTGCCCGGCGGGTCTCCTGGCTTCAGTTCTCCGCGTGCGACGGAGCAGTGGGGACAACTGTGTCTGGAAGTCGCCTGCAGGGGGCGCCGGCGAGCGACACGTCTGGAGCCCGAGCCCTAGCGGCAGCGGAGACAGCGGGAGCTGGTGCGCGAGCAGCGGGTCCGCCGGGTACCAGGTCCACTATACGAGGTCTGGGGCTGCAGGGGTTCCGGCAGGGCGGCCTGGCCGCTTGGCGCCGTCGGAAGCGGCTGGAGCAAGGGAGTTGGGTGAAGGGTGCCCCGTCGCTCCGACCCTTTCTTCCCGTTGCCCCAGCTGCGAGTTCGCGGGCTCCCGAGTCCGAGCTCTGCCCCGCAGCAGCGTCGGTAACGCACGGTGGCGGGCGCGGTCACGACATAAGCCGGGTAGAGGCGAGGTACGACCCCTGGGGCAGCCCCAAAGCGCCAGCAAGGTACGCGGGCGGGAGGAGAGGGACGCGGGAGCGGCCCTCCGGGCGGCGGGGCACAAAGCAGGCGTCTGGGCTCAGCCGTCGGGCCGTCGGGCGCCAAGAGCATCCCGCCCGGGCTGGGCTGGGGGCGACGAGGAAGGCCTGAAGGAGGCGGGACGCGCCCCTGGAGACAGACAAGGATTTCCACGGGTGAAGGGCCGGACAGGCGCCGCTATCCTGAGTGAGGCGTCCCGAGCCGCCCAGGCACAGCATCTGGAACGCTGAGGCGCGGCGGGACCCAGGGTCGGCTTGTCCTGTAGGCAGAACGCAGTGGGCTTCCGGGGCGCAGGAGGGGCTGGGCCTGCGGGTGTCGGGAGTGCATGGCTTGCCTGGGACCCAGGTAGGAATGGCGGTAATGGTGACAACTGTCGAAGGACCTGAGAGGCGGAGGTCTGGGGCCGCAGAGCAGAGACCCCTGCATTCTGGACATTTAGACTTTAACTTCCCTGACTGTACTATGGAAGGAAGAGGGAGACCCGGTGTTGTGAGCTGCAGAAGTGGGGTGTCGGGTGCCTATCTACTCAAGCCCACTCCCCAGGACTAGAGTGGGGAGACAGGCGGAGGCAGGGTGGTAGAGGTGTTCTCCTGGCTGTGAGAGAGAGAGGTCCTGGCTCCCTTTGTCTGCCACCTTCCCTGACCAGAGACTGCATCCTGAAGCAGAAGTCTGCCTTCCTCTGGCCCCGGGGTGCTGGACATCCTATTTTCTACTTCTGATCCTCAGCTTCCCTGGTCTTGCTGGGAGACTGCACACCTTTCAGATTCTCCATGCCACTCCTATGCCCAGCAGGTGCCGCCCCGATGTCCCCACCCTGAGGACCTAGGTGGCTTTGACTACAGCAGGCCAGGGAGGGAGTCACGGCCTTCATCCTTAGCCCTCAGAGCCTTGAATAGAGCTGGTCAAGTCTCTGGGAAATATTGGGTTCTACCAAAGAGTAGAGTGTGGCCCAGGGGCTCTAGCTGGAGGAGGAACGTGATTAGGAAGACAGAGGGAACCGACTGCCTAACATGGGCTCTGAGTCTGTGTTGGGTCCAGATGGAGAGGGAACAGAGCTGGGATACACAGAGGAGCTCCCAGGAGACACGTTACCTCCTCAGCAGGACCCAGGGCCTGGCTGATGGGAAGAAACAGTTTAGTGGCAGAGAGGGAGAACCTACTTCCTGCAACCTGGAAGCCATGGGATCCTGCCAGGGACTGGGAAGCGTCCCTCCAGCACTCAGCTGAAGGAGCTAGACCCTAAGGAAGGCAGGACTTGCTATTGCTTTCCAGGACTGCTTTGGGCCTTCTCGGATATGCAGCTGCACCTTGCACAGGCTGTTTTTTTTTTGTTTTGTTTTGTTTTTTTTTCACGAGACTTTCTCCCGTGTCTCTTCTTTCACCTTCTACTCCAGATCAAAGACCCCCCACCTCAGAGAAGCCTCTCCCTGTGTACTGCCCTTCTGTGGCACCTGCCCAGGTGGATGCTGCTGTTCTAGTAGCTTAGGTCTTTGGCTGCAGCTGTTATCTGAAGGAGAGGCCAGAGCGAGGGTCCTCCGCTGGGATGGAGATGTGAGCCCATCTGCTGTAGCAGCTTCGTGTCTGCCTCACAAAGCCTTTACAGGGGTGGAGGTGGGGGCAGTGGCAGGGCTCAGGGTCCTGCTCAGGTCTCCCTTTTCCTTCAGGCTCCAGGGCTATATCATCATACCCATGTCCAAAGGACCCCATAAAGTCCACATCCTGCCACCTCAATGCACTAATAGGTCAGTGGACTATGTCTGCTCAGGTAAGTGCAAGGACCAGGATTTGATCCCCACCTCGCATTCCATGTGCTCTAGTCCTGCCTTTGGACGTGCTGAGCTGGCTTCTGAGTCCAGGCATGGTGGCACATGCCTATAATCCTAGCACTGGGGAGGCTGAAGACAGGAGGATCACCATGAGTCCGAGCTGAGTAGTGAGACCCTGCACCACATACATTTATTGATTGATTGATTGATTGATTGATTGATTGTCTTTTTGAGACAGGGTCTCGCTGTACAGTTCAGGCTGGCCTTGACCTCAGTTTTGTAGCCCAGGCTGGTCTCGCACTCTCACCGATCCTCCTGCCTCAGCCTCCTGAGTGCTGAGATTACAGGCGTGTGCCACCACGCCCGGCTACCACACACATTAAAAAAATAATAATAAAGTTTTTTTAAAAATGTACTTAGCATTGCCCCATCAATAGCCCAGCCTCTGCTTAAAGTCCTGTCCTGAGCCCTCTGGAGGTCTGTCTGCTCAGGACTGCCTGTCCCTGCTTCGGGCCATACAACAATACCTGTCACCCACCATTTATGGGAGGCGTGGGTGCTGGGTCTTTCACGTGATGCTGTCTCACCATGGGCTGTGTACACGTGAGAGCCGCAGCAGAGGGGAAGCCTTGTGTGCAGGCCTGAGGAGTTGTGTGATGAAGCTGGGGCAGAACCCATCCCAGCCCCTTTCCTCTAAGAGTGGGCTCTCAGCACCTCTGGGACGCAGGGCCCCCGGAAGGCAAATCATACAGAGAAGCGGCTGGTGACGGGTGAGTGACTGGGGGCCTATGGCCTTGGGGCTGTTGTGAGTCTCTCGCATGGAGAACTGTGCTGTGGCAGGTCCAATGGCCCTGGGGGCGATGCTGGTGGCTGGCCTGTGGCTGCTGGTGTGGAGGCTGCTTCGAGGCGGGCCCTGTGCCTCAGCCTCCAGCTGCAGGGAGTTGGTTCTCCGTTTCTGCCCACATCCTGTCCCCAGGAGTAGAAAACAGCAGCCACATACCCGAAGGTGGTGGAGGAGGGGCCTACGGGGTGCCTGCCTGAGTACCCAGACCACAGCCGGCACCAGGCCCTGGAAGTGGGTCTGTGTGACCAGGGAGACATGGAGGACAGGGACTGAGACCTGGTGGCCCCTAAGCTCCAGGTGGCTGTAGAAGGCACCTCTCTGCGGGATGACTGACACTGGCAGCAGAGGCTCTGTGGGTGCTAGTGCCGCAGTGGCTCTGAGAGGCTCGTGCCCAGTCACTGCTTGTGGTTTGGAAACAGGTGCCACCCGGCCTATCCAGATAGGATTCTTTGCTTAGAGCCCCTTTGCGGTGAATTCTACTGAGTTGCTGAGAGACATGTTGCTTGCTTCTTAACCTTCCTTGGACTCTTAACCTCCCCCAGTTCTCCCCTCAGCTGCCTGCATGCCTGAAGCCCACCACATCTGCTGTGCTCTTTAATTCATATCCAGAAGTTTATTTCTTGTTCATGTTTACCTGTGTGTCTTCCTGCCAGGGAGGTTCTAAGTTTTATTCTTGTTCCTATTTCTTCATTTCTGTGAGGGTCCGTGATGTCTGTAGAAGTCATCCTTTCCTTACTCCCTTGCCTTCTTCATTGAACTGATCTCTGTGGTTTTGATACTGTTGCTTATCCTCCCTCATCTTAATTTTCCTCCTGTGTTTTGAAGCTGGAGTTTGCAGCTCTTCTGAAGGGGCAGCTCAGATCATGGGCTCAGGGAGTGGCCTGTAGAGATCCAAAGCCCTGTAGCAGCAGCCTGGCCACTCCGGAGTTTCCTGAGCTCTTTCTCTTCAAGGCTCCCTGCTCTAGGTTCAGGTCCCAGAGAGGTGGCAGCAGGTGGCATGGTGGGTCCTGTGGTCCAGTGCTTGGAAGGCTTCCTAGCCTTGCAGGTGAGATAACAGGTGAACACCTGAAATGAGAAAGGGGAGAGGACCCTAAGGGTGGGACTCTGGAGCCCAGGGGGGTGCTGCAGGATGTAGAGTCTAGGTGCTATCTCCTCTCCTTGCCCTTGGCCACATCCAAGAGTAGATGCTCAGGGCACTGCCTGGAAGCCAGCAGACACCTCTGAGCAGCAGGCTCTAGTGGGCACCGCCACCATCTGGGCATGTGTACAAACAGCCTTGCTACTAACAGCCAGAAGAGGTGGGCCAGATGTATAGGCTTTGAGTAAAAGGAGTTTTAATTAAACTCACCAGACCAGGTGAGGTGGGTGGTAAAAGGCAGGAAGACTCTGAATGCTGGGAATCCTCTGGGGCTGTTCTTTCCCATGCACATCCCATGGCCTGTGTCTGTATTTTACATGGGACAGTGTCTTCCCTCTGCCCCAACCCCAGCAAGGGACAATCATGAGGAAATGTGACATTATTAACATTTAATTTCCCCTTCTGACTAGCAACAGATGACTCTGGGATGAATTAGATAGGCAGAGCCCTGCGAAAGGAATAGGAAATTGCCCAATCCTGGCCTTGAACCCTGACTCCTACCCCTAATTTTCCTGTAGCTCAGGAAGGCTTCCAAAGGGAGGGGAGCATGAGGGAGGCCCCAGAAGCACCCTGGGGTTGCATACATGGTAGTCTCCACCACCCTTGAATGTTCTTGGTAAGGATGGGCGATCCCTTAGTCTTTTGGTTCCTTAGGCTCCTCATCTGTAAAGTAGGGTTCATGGGGCCAGAGAGAATACAGATGTCTGTCATTTCTGAGCTCCCAGGCAGGATGCACAAACTCTCTATGAGGGACCAGTGAAGCGCCTGGCCTTCAGGCAAGTGACCTCCAAGGGCGCGTAAGGACTTGGTAGCTCGGTGGCGGCTGTCACCTCCCAGCCGTATCATTCCCCAGTTCTGGTCAAGGGAGCACTAGTCTGAAATTAGCCATCGAGGGAGTATTTACACCACAGAAAAGACGAAGTAACTCAGGGTACCCCCCTACCCAGCCCTGGGCTGACTTGCCAGCCTACAGCTGGGCAGCCCCCAAAGATCTCCTCCAGTAGTACATAGTTCCCTGATGCCCCGCTCTGACTTGCCTTGTCCTGCCTCTGGTGACCTGCTGGGCTCATGGCTTGGGAAGGTATAGCTGACAGTGGGTTCTAGTTCAACAGACACCAAGGTAGCCTGTGGGACCTGGGGACCCTCACCCAGGACATGCGGGCAGCAGCCAGGAGACCCTGCAGGAATGTTGGGGGAAGGAGCAGAGGGGGAATAGCCCATGTGGAAGAGCTGTGCAGGGCATGCCAGCAGGAGACTAGTGTGTGCTTTTAGCCCCACACTAGGCTGGTCTGGACAGAAGGGTTAAGGGCATTCTGTGAGGCTCTGGACAAGGAGCTTGAGACTAAGATGTAGTTGGGAAAGGTATCTGTTCTGTGTCCAGTGCTTTTCAGAATGAGAATCTAACATGGAAGATGGTAGGGAGACCCTTAGGGGTGTCCCAGGCAGGTGTTCACAGCAAGTACCCAAGATTGTCTCACCAGGAAAAGGCTGCATCATGCCCCTCAAGAGCCCTGTTATAATTTGCATTTAGGTGTCCTCTGTACCCCCCAAAGCCTCATGCAGTCATGGGGTGGCTCCTGGAGTTTGTGATTGATTATTGTGGTGTGGATGCTGCCCTTGCCCTGGGGCAGGTAATCTGCATTATAGTGTAAGGGGGGAAGAGAGGCTAGCTAGCTGCTTCAGATACTGCCTCTCTCTTTTGCTCTCTGCTCTTTGCCGCTGCTATGAACGACTGCTCTCTGCCAAGTGTTGCTCTGCCTTGGAGCCGGCTGCGTATGGGCTAAATCCTCCAGTAACTGTGAGCTAAATAA